>VICI01000458.1:0-37999 GCA_019593645.1 Akabosia matsudoensis | reverse complement strand
ATGCGATTTTTTCCAAACGAGAGAGCAAACATTTTTTTTCAACTGACCAGTCTGCCATGAAAAGGCAAAAATGTGGTCCTTTATGAAACACATTTCACTGCAGAATTTCATAATCTTTTGAAATTGTGCTGGACAAACACGAGCATAATTTTTCAAAGCAATAGAAAAAAGACCGAGGCACTGAAATAGATGACAGATAGTTGTCCAATGGTGCACAGCTGGAAGGAAATACTTTCTCCGGCAGAGTTGCTTTTTACAAGAGGGCAGGTCTCATCGTTTCTTTTTTTGGGAACGGAAAAAGCTGTAAAATAAATATGGAATATGTTCTCCCCACTAACAATACTTCTCGTAGACAAGAATAGCGATATTTGAGGGGAAAAAGTAGTAAAGAGTCCATCGAGCAAAAAAATACTATGTGGTAATTCTGCCTGCTCCCACATAAAACTCAAGATATGATTCATCCCATCCAACAAAGCCATGAATTTAAGAGAACATCAATTTCAATCTTAATAATAAAACAATTGTATGGATTTAAAAGAAGAACTAACAATGTAAATCAATTTTTAGTGTATAAAAGCAGTAAAGCTTCACTTAAGTGTGAGAATATACGTATACAGCGCAGCGACTCAATCTAAATACAACAATATTCACTACAGGTTTGAGTTGCGAAGACAAGCGGTGCATAGTTTATCATGTCTAAAAGCAAGTTCCACCATTACAAAATATCCTGTTCTCAAACCCATAAATAGTGACATAGGGGAGGCATTGCCACCGCCAAACTGTATTATCCTTGAGGACGACATTTCCTGATGCATGAAAAATGGCGAATCCCCAAAAGCTTTGGCACATCCTACTTTCGCGCGATCAACTGTATCCGACATATTCTCCTGTACCATGAAATAATAAGGTAAAACAAAATCGAATGAAAAGCAGCGTGACAAGCATTTCTATTGTTATTTAAATCCAGTGAGACTCAGTTCTCAGACTTCAAAAAAGCCCACTAATACTATCACCATAGCTATCAACATGGACCTTTCGCAGTAATGATAATTACTATTCAACCTTGAGATTTTCCTAGTGAATGTTAAAATATGCCCTATCCGTATCTTTTGTCTCTAGACAGCCACAAACAGTTCTCCTTGCATTTTCATTTTATACTAAAGTTAGTGAAATCTATGCTAGTTTTGAGTTTACATTGGTGTTATAACGAGAAAAAGTACCCTGGGGTATCTATCAGCGGAGAAAGTATTCGTAGAATCAACAGCATGTCATCATATGGATGAATTTTTACAAGCAAACACGATATAGTAAAGAAAAAATTGAAGCTCCACTTCGATGTAGATTTAGGCCAGCAATATTCTTTTCCTAAGTTGCTTCTTGGACCCACGCTCCATATTGAACAGTTGTTACATGTAAAAGTGAGTAAGTTTCAACAGTTCCAGGGAAAGTCATCAATACCAGTTTTACTATATATTTCTACAGACTATGTAGGTCTAAAATGTACCGCAGAGGTCGTGTTTTAGTAGATTACGTAGTAAGATCATAAAGTAGGTTGAAATGGGCATCACGGGGATATCTTTCAGTGATGTTTTTTTTGGATGTAGCCGAGCTGAATCATTATGGTATGATGCTGCAAAAGTTTAGGTGAAAGTCCAGGGACAAAATTTTACAAGATGCTTGTATGCCAGAAGTAATGGGTAGTAAAACACAACAATTTTGCGCTACGAGATTGAGAGAGCGGTTAGGTAAAGGCAAGTATGAACTATACAGTATGTTTATGTAATTGCTACGGAAGGGATGTTGAACAATGAACAGATTTAGTTTTATTACAGGTATGGTGCAAAAAGTTTTTCACGGGACAAAATCAATTGTAGCAATTCGACTATGCTTTTTATATCTCATACCACGAAGAATATACCCGTCGGATTCTGTAGGCCCACTTGTTCTTTCATCTAGCCATCCTGATGCTCTTCTCGTTTGGAAACACCGCATTTCATAACAAAACCTTAATGTACTTATCGTTAAACCAAGTCCGAGTAAAATGAATACTACCATGAAGTTCTCGAGTTTTAGTGGTCTTGTTTCTAACTTGGTCATTCGTCTTACATTTTCTAGCTTTTCGTACATTTTCGAACTAACTTCTTTCGTACACCAATGGAGACTATCTTTTCTGTACACATTTAACAGCCTAGCTCTCCAAAACATTGTCATACCAGTTTCAAAAAACATTTGACCGATGGTTTGAAACGCTTCTGTGAACGCTGAGTTTTTGGGAAGGGCAAAAGTATACCAAGCTGCCCATACTGAGTCTGTGGATTTCATCAATGGGTCTTGTAACTGCGGAATAGTCATTTTCTTGGCTGCGGCAAAGTTTAGCGTAAAGTCCCATCCAATGCAAACTGTATCCTCGGTCATGAAACTCTTGAAAATACATTCCGTCGTATTTTCCATTTTGTTGGATCGCTCTCTCAACTTTTTAATCATCGAGTTATTGCTTTCTTCGAAATGATTCCATGCACTGATTCCAGACAAGTCAAAATTTATATTGTAATTGGGTTGCTCACTTAGTTGCCTAAACGTTTTTGGCTTTTGTTCCGGATGCTGAATGGACATGGATGCAGCTAGATTGCTCCGGTAGCCTGTTAAAATAACGACCATAAATGCCACCCACATTATCATCAGCATTCTCACTCCTTTTGGTCGTTTCTCTTCTGTTTGCTCTAAGCTCAGCATCCAAACGATTATTAGCGCCCTAGCAAAAATCCTACTATTGCTCCGACAGTTATGGATGGTTCCTCGTTTCATTGCCATTTTCAGGGCTATGTAAATCAAAACTACGAAGACGAGAAACGTGGCCAGGATCAAACTCCATACGGAAGGAGTGAAAGCCATGAAAATGGGATATTTCCCAAGTCTCTTTTCAGGAGGGGCTCCTACAAACACCAAATGAGACCTTCCAAACGGTCCAACAAAATCAGCCAATGGTCTTCTTTGAACGGTTTCTGTTGACACGGAGGCGATATCTGCTTTCCCGTAAATTAGATCGCCAAACACTAAAACACAATTATCGTCATTATTTGTATACCACTCTTTTACTAAATGGCTAAACGTCAATATTTTGCTAAACGTCTTTACCTCCATCCCAAGTACCGTTTGGTAATTTTTGTCCAGTCAGCTTCCATTTGTTCACTGGATTAAACTTATACGTATAGTTATGGTATTTACTAGCTTCATGGAAAATTCTGTAGTTTTGACCCATCAGCTTTGGGTCACCACTTGGTGTATAAGTATAGTCCAGGAATGGCGGAAATTTTGTTCCCGAAATCCGGAAATGTTGACCGTAAAGGCTTAAAGTACTAATTTTAATCCATTTGACGGACTCCAAATCATAGACTAACGTGAATCTTGATATGCCACGTTCGTGGTGTGTCGTGTACACTCCAAAAGTATCCATAGAAATACCAATAATGTTCAAAAACTTTTTGATGTTGCTAACTTTAAAGAATATGGAAATATGGCGATCTAAGCCAACCAGAATAAATCTGTCAACACGACCATGACTAACCGCAAGTAATTCTTGTAAATATTTTTCTGCTCTGTCCTTCGTCCGTTTCTCTTCGATTACGCAGATAAAGGTCCACCGAAATGGTGTTGTTTTAAGGGCTCCTATTTTCGGTTTGAGCCGTTGCTTAGAATAAAGCCACCAAGGGTCAAAAGTAAAAATAATTTGCCCCGCATTTTCAGCGACTCCAAAGTCAAGAAGATCTCTGATCTCCTCCTCAAGATTACTTTCAGATTCTTCAACTAATAAAACTGTCGGGTTATCGGCAATGAGATTTTTAAAAAATGCCTTCATCCCTAACCTTTTGACAGAAACAGAGAACACGACGGAAACAAAATGGCAAGAGAAAAGCATCGATACAGTAAGCTGAAGTAACAACATGCTTTCGTGTGAGAGTTTATTCATAAAATTGTTTTCAAGCTCCATGGAACACAGCCACCTGCTTGAAGAGTAACAGGAAACTGTGATGAATGGTAAATGAAGTGCAGGTGGCGGAGGTGGAGACGGAAAAAATAGGAAAATATGATCTGAAACTAGTTTAAACTGAAAACGCCGTAGGAAAAAAATGCTAATCGTTTGTGCAAACAAGTTACAGGTTAGCACGGACAAGTTGATGCGCGTGTGAAGTACTTCTTTCAAGAAGACGTTTACGGGGGAGTGGTTTAAAAAACTATGAAGTAGCTTCCTTAAAGAATAATTAATTGACGTCCTTAACAAACCTTTATGAGTTCCAAAATAGCTGCATAACTTGAATGGGTAATAATTTTACGAAATTCATTGACATTCGTTAAATTCATGTACCGAATCGATGCCCTCGGCTCGGCCAACGGAAATAATGCATTCCCTTATGTAAGTTGTAAATTCTTAGGCCTTTAGTAGATGGTTTGATGATAATGGCCTTATCAGCCTCGATCCAACTTTGTTTGCATAAAAAAATCCAAAGAATCTGGATGAAACTTGCTTTGAGGTAAACCATTTTTATTGATATTTGACTCATACTCCTTAATTCTATTTCGGGAACAGCATGCAGGTACAAGGCACAATGTACATAATCCATTCTTGTCGATTTAAGTGAACATGGAAGCATAACAAAATAATCTAAGAATATAGCTACGAATATTTTAATATGAAATTGTATCTTTTAAAATCCCTTTTTTAGTGTAATTCAGAGACAGATGTGAGCATTATACCATTCACACTACGCAGAAGGTTTTAAAGTAAACATTAAAAACAGTGCCATTAATATGTCAAGGTCTGAATTTGCTTTTCCTAAAAATCGACGCAGAAGAGTAAGCTAAATACTTCAGTACAAAATGGAAGAATGACTAATTTCTAATGACGATAGAAACAAAGCCTTACAAACAAACAAAACGTGTCGTTTATTAAGCCCGGGACTATATGTTTATGGGATTAAAGTCACTGTAAATGTAGGTGCACGGGGAACCGAGGCAATTAATTTGCTCCCAGTACTACCGTCTTTTAGTATCGCACTGGAAGGAGCAAACTCACCGCTAATCTTCCTCGTGACCAGTTTACTAATTTTCCTAATCCTTCGTTTGTTCCGTCTCAGCATTGCTTTGACAACATCAATTTCTACATCTTTGTAAACTTCCAGAAGGAAAATTCCAGTCGATACTGAGATTCCAATCCCGAAGAGTATAAAAATAAATTTGACATTTTTCCATCTGAGTTTCTCCAACAATGTCCTACTAGATCTTCTCTGAAATGCAACGAGATGGTCATAAACGTCCGTCTTAGAGTGCCCCTGTAGCCACTGCTTTCCCCGATACTTTTCCTCTCTCAGCAAAGACTCTTCCCACAAACTGACAATTCCTTGTTCAAAATACGCCTGGCCAAGTTGCATAAACTCGTTGTAGAAGATTGAGTTGTTCCCAATTGCAAATACAAACCATGCTTCTGAAATTGGCTCCGACTTAGACAATGGTGGTGTATCACCCACATTCAAGCTAAGATTTTTTGCAGCCGCAAAATCAAGTGAAAAATCCCATCCCGCACAGACCGTGCTGATGTCCCTGAACGCTATCGTTGTGCACCAACAAGTATCTTCAGTCGGTTCAGCTCGTTGCACAAGTTCCCTCATTTTTGTTTCATTTCGAGTTCGGAAAAAGTTCCATCCTGAAATACCTCCCTTGTCAAATTTAATTTTGTACTCTTCGTGAGCGTACAACTGCTCAAAAGATGTTGGAATGCGGTCAGGATCGGGAGTGACAATGTAAGAGGCCAGGTTGCATCTATATGACGTTCCCATGATGATCATCAATGCAACCCAAGTAACCATCATAAGTCGTAAAGGAAGTCCTTTCGGCTTCCGGATCTCTTGATCTAGTGAAAATGCCATCATGAGCATGAAACCTTTTCGAACGGAGTCGCTGTACTTCTCCTGACCACGGAGAAATCGAAGCTTTAGGGCAACTGAGTGGAGCAACCAAGTGAAGAGAAATCCTGCAATAAGAATGGCCCAGATTGGTACAGAAAATGGGTGCAAAATAGCATACTCTCCTGCATCGGCATAAGTTATTGGATTTGCAGTTACAAATATCAGTTTTGATTGGCCAAAAGGACCAATAAAGTCTGCAAGACCGTTAGCTTCCGGACTGGGATTGGAAACCGATGCTATTTCAACTCTACCGTTGATTAGATCTCCAAACACTCCGTCCCAGGACCCATTCTGGAGCTGTTCGCCCATTAGTTGCCACTTTACGGGATTATCAGGATGATCAAGGCTGATTGTGTAGTTATACATGGCGCCACCATTGGATATGATGTTATAATTAATACCTTTGAACTCCCATGCACCTGATTTGCTATTCTCTGGGGAAAGATAATACATGAATGGGGGGAAGTCTGTTCCGGCAATTCGAAAATGGTGTCCGCTTAAGCAGTTTCTCTCTCGACTGGTCCAGGAAGGCAGTTTGGAAGAAGCCGTGAATCCAAACAATTCCGTCTGGATGTTAGCCTTGCAGACTTGGTGATGATGAAACTGCAATTTCACGCTATCTGTTTCGATTGTCATAAAGTTGCGAAATCTTTTTACCAGTGGACGGAGACGTACCCGCTTTAGGAGGATGTGCGGTCCAACGAACAGGAAATTATCGCGTCTTGCATGTCCGGCACTCAATAGCTTGTACAAATAAGCGTCAATGAAGCCGTCAGCCCGAGTTTTTTCCAAAAAGCATATGAAAAGCCAGCCAAAGGTTGTCGTGTTGTGAAACTTGAATGCTGATTTTAATGGATGTGGTTTCACACGAATCGTTCGGTTGGTATTACGCAAAACTGTTTTATATGAGAAATAGGTTGAGCCTTGGAAAACCCCATTTCCAATGTTGTTCCATTCAAAGTCAAAACCTTGGGGATTCTGATGATCTATTATGATTGCGGAAGGTCTGGAACCTGCTAGCTCGTTAATGGCTTCCGTTAATGGTGAGCTATTATGACAATGGGTGGTCTGGAACCTGAAAATAAAAGAATAATGTAAAAACAAGAGCCTCAAAACTATTTTCATTCTTATCAGCGAGTAACTCAGTTTACTCGGGAAACTTAGCCAACAGAGTGCTGCCTAGGCATTCTGATAAATTGCGAGCCATGGCTCTGTTTCAGCCTGTTGACGATAATTTTGATGGTGCTGGTGCAGGTTAGATAAATCCATCTATCTAGATGGAACTGGTAAATGTGTTTGTCAAAAAGGGTTTCATTGTTTACATTTCACTTCATAATAATAAAGTTAGCCAACTTGTGTTTGACATTGAGCGATGATGTTAGTATTTAATTGGAAGTAAGCAAGCATAAAAAGTTTGACAAACATACGTGTAAGGAGAAGGCGCTTTGCAACATCTCGTTTATTGATGTGCTTGATATAAAGTGGACATGCTCCTAAGCCCTACACCATGTTTTTTTAAGAAATACATTATTTCTGACGTTCGGAGAGGTTAGGGTCAGACATGGTCTGTCCACCCAAGCATCTTAAAATGTAAAAGAGGTTTTATGTTGCCCTCTTTAAAAAAACATAGCTGAATAACGCGAAATTGAAAATTGCTGCTTTTATTTCGTAAATGTCTTTTGTGATGATGGTGAATTTAAGGTTCTTCGTTTGGTTTTAGTAGTTCCTTCACTGAAATGACAGTATCCATCATAGCGACTACAAAAAGAAACAAATTCAGTAACATTAGAAAACATCATCTACTTGCTGTTGGCAACGTGGAGCTGATGTGATGATTATCACAACATTTTCAATGATGAACTCAAATTTCCTTCAGTTCAGTTTCTAAAAGAGAAAAATGGGCAAATTTGGAGCAAGCATTGAACTGAAAGCCCTCATGCAAATGATGTGATGTTTTTATGAACAATAGCAATAATGAGTCAGAAAGAATGTCGTTCTCACTCGTTGCCTACAGCATAGTCTATTTTCAGTTTTATCGTCTCATAAAAACTTTTCGTAGATATGTCTCTCATAAAAAAAACTTGAACATGCATAAAATAAATGTATAGTAGCTTTTTTGTATGACTGGAAAAATCTTGTGTTTTAACTATGTTTCAGCAGAGTAGCATTGGCAACACAAGATTGACTAGAGCCGAGCCTGCATTGTTCTCAAACTGAAAGTACCCGATGCCTACTTCTTGCAACGGTAGCATAGCAGGCAACACAACTTGTCCCTCAGTTGCCATGTTAAATCTACCTTAAATACGTCCCTAGAGATGCTATACATTTTCTAAACTGTCACATTTTCCAGAAACAAAACTGATTTGAAAACTAGATCAGGTAGCCACAAAAGCTTCAAGTAAGTATCGCTTTATTTCCCCTTAGAAACTCGATGCTTCTGTCATTTCGTTGAGAAAAATGAGGTACTCTGTTCAAGATACCTTCGATGATATTTCAATGACGGTTTTTGAATACTCAACAAGCCGAGGCTATATAAAGGGAAGACTGACATTCACCCGGCTTTTATCTACGATCCACTGTGAATCTGCTGCCAGCCGGAAAAGAGGAACTATAACCGCGATTGAATCAGTTTTAAAACTTGATTAGAATTTCGTTTACAACTCTCGAACATCTTCGGTTCCCATAGTTTCACTTTGGTGTCCTTGTCAAAACCCAGGTCATCATGGCAGCATTGAAGGTAACCAATATAATTCAACTAAATTTGTAATAAATTTTTAATTTCACTTTGCCCCATTTGATATACTTTGAGTTTTATGTGATTTTTGCAGTGCCTTCTCATTGTGGCCGTTTTGGTCGTTGTGTCTGAAGCCGCATGGAAGCACAAAAGGTCTCCGAGGCCTTACGAAACCCCTGCCGAAAATCAAAAGCAGCCTGCATGGAAACCCGTCGATCAGCCTCAAGAATTCACTGTAATGGTTGACGATAATATCAATAAGGCTGACCAATTCCGTCATGAGACCTGGAAACCTGGTGGTGTCATCGAGGGTGAATACGCTGCCCCCGCTAGGTAAATAGGCGAATAATAACAAAACACCATATGCAGATTAGATTGAGTGCCCTTAGCAATAACATGTTTGTATATCATTGTCGGTCATTTTTCTGTTTCCAGGGATGGCAAATGGCTCAAGGTGAACTACCGGGCTGACAAGGAAGGCTTCCACATTCTTTCCCAAAAGATTGTCTCTGAAGCCGAACTCAACCAGCCCTCTGGAGGAAGTGCAATCGATCATCAAGCCAAAATTGAAACAAACGTAAACGGCAAGGAATCCAAGTACACCGTCAAAGAGGATGAACTCAAGAAAGCCAAGAACCAGAAAGCTGAGCAAGCTCACAGTGGATTGTAAGGTATCCAATCCATAGTCATCTACGTTTTATTTTACAGTCAACCTATTTAGCATACTATAGTACCTTCTACGCACCATATTTTTTTAAACTTTGAGACAAAACGCTTAAAAAAGATAAAAATAGCAAGTAACGAGTTTTGCGTATTACATTGTCACTAACATTTTTTTCAATGATTCACGTTTTGAGCCCTAACATGCATCGTTCGCGTGGTTACCAATAATTTAATATTAAGCATTTTTCTTGGAGACAAGAATATCATTCGAAGCAATTTTCTTTTCTAATGAGTTTATACTAAGGGAAAAAAATGTAGTCTGTTGCCAAAGATATGAAAAATATACGTTCTTTTTCCGTCCAAAAACTCCATCACATAAGATCAGTGATTTTGTTAAGCATTAATTGCTTTGATTAATGTTTTGTCTACAGGTAAAATGTATTTTGATATATGATCAGTATTATACTATATGTAGTATTTCAATACTTTTAATTTCTTTTCACACTTTTAATTTCTTACGAATTTGACGTGAGGATTTTCAGGGCCACATGAGTATTTATGGTAAAATTAGCAAAGGGAGAGAGAGAGTAAAACATTTTGTACATAAACGTGAACATACTTTTATCGAAAAACGTAACTTTCATGACTTGTAAAAATTGTATCTAAATCGCAAATCCTAAAATGAACCAAATAAAAGCGTAATAATTTTGAATTTTACACATTTCGTTTTGTTTTTCTGGAAGCTTTCATTGTATGACATAAAGCATAATCAGCAGTCGTCTTGTTGTCTGTTGCCCTGGTTTTCGGTTGTTTTAACATGACAAAGTAAAACGTATAAACAAAACACGAATTTTTTTCACTCTTGCTCATGGCATTTTATTTTACCTTCTTTATGCATAAAAATATTAAGTACCCAAAAACATTAAACAGAAACTTAGTAGATATTGTATTAGCCTAAGCTAAAATTCAGACAAGGGCTACTGGGCACTCAAAAATTGGTAGCTATCAGGTTTCAGAATTTAAAGTTTTCACAGTATGGTCGTTTGTTTATAAACAGTTCACTTGACACTAAGCTTAGTTTAGCATGAGTCCTAAAATGAAGTATTAGTTTTTACTGCGAGGTTTGAGATCTTCAAAACAAGGATGAAGAAATATTTGATTTTTCTTTTGAGGCTGGAAGTATTCATGGCCCTGCAAGGCATCAATAAAAATGAAAAATTAGTAGGAAAAGTTGAAGACTAAAACCAGTACCATTTTCAGAAAATTCATACCTTGGACCAGTCGTAGCTGACTGAGTATGCAAATATTTGACCATCGCTGTTGAAAGCGCAGTTAGTTATAGACTGCTCCATAGGATCAGACGTTTTCAACTTGATGCGAACATCCTTGTCCCAGAAACTATAGCGACCATCAGAGCCAACAGTAGCTAGAGTACCGTGAATGGGATGGAACTTTATATCATTTACCTACATATTTTGCAAATGCAAATGCTCATTATAATTTAGTGCAACAATACAGTACCATATAAACTAAAATATGACACATAGAATAACTCACCGCGAATATGTCTTGGAATCCTTGATTGGTGCCGTTTGACCTGTGACATTTGAAAGTGAAGTTGTCCTTTGGGTTTACAGGGTTTACGTACTGAATGGCGACACGACCTTCCACACTTCCTAATGCAAAGCCGGTGGGTTGATTCTGTTTATCTTTGAAAATAGAAACACAACGGTGCTGATACTTGAGAGGTGACTCGATTCGTTTGTATTCAGTTGGTGTGTTCTCTAATTTGTAGATTAAAATGTGTCTTCCAGCAGTTCCAACTACTGCCATGGGATATTCCTACAACGATTAAAAAATTGAAGGACTTTACTTTCATCTTTATATAGTTCGTGAGCTCATTATTTTTATTCGAGTTCTTTCACTTACCACGTCAACACAATAGCTTCTCTCTGGCAGAGCCAATGACAGTATTGGATTCGGGCTACGCATGTCCCAAAACTACAGTTAAGAAATGGATAAGTATTAATTTAGCATCTTCAGGAAAAAACGTTCGCAGATGGAATCTTAAAACACACTTTTATAGTTTTATCCCATGAAGTGGTAAGAAGAGCTGTGTAGTTTGGAGCTTTGACCCAATGACATGTTTTTACAGGGCCATCATGCTGCGCAACTTGGATTGACTGATTTGTTGCCAAATCCCAACACTTGACGGTCTTGTCAGTCGATGCCATGAATACTTTTGTACCGTCCTGTTCCAGAATTTAAAAACCTCGTACAATTTATTTCACCTTCTTGGAAGAAATTTCCTTTTAAAAAAATCCACCAAATTATCCAAAAACCTACATCACTCCAGCAGCAATCCAAAATAGGGCCCGACATGGACTGCATAGATTTAGGCGCTGTTTTCGCAGTGGTTCTGTCCACCTCCCAGCAACGAACCTATACAGGCAGTTCTAGATTATTGTTTCAATTGCAAAAAAAAAACCATCACAACCAATAACTTACATTGTTATCCCATGACCCAGCAATCAGGAATATTGACGGAATCGTCGATGGACTAAAGCTCAAACAAGAAATTGAATCCTCTGGAGGATTCATCACTTCAAAATCCCTCTGAGTAGCAGCTGTAGGGGTAGCCATTCCCAGCGTGGGAGTCGCCGTACTTCCAAACGCGGACGTTTGTCCAAAGGTTGTTGTTCCCCCTCCAAACATCTTTTCCGGTTTCTTGATCTCAAACTTTTAGTTTAAAATTCACTTCTGAACCTCGATAGGCTTTCTTTGAATCAGGTCATCAAATAACTTGGCTCCCTAACCAGATAAATCATCACTGTATTAATTATTTACTTTTTTCTCTTCCTTGAATTCAGGTTAGTTTGTTTGTTTGTGATGTGTACGTATTTATTAATGACAATTAAAAACATGTGCTATCTTTGTCCAGACTCTGAATGAATTACAAAATTTGAATGTAACAAAATCCCGCGCTAGGGCAATTCTCAATGCTCTATTTACCAGTCTCATCTGGTACGCAATTTTCCTCACAACCGAGTAAACATGCACAGAACCGACGCTACAGTAGCCTAGCCTACCCGACGACGTCGAAAGCACTCGAGGGGTGTGTTCATGTTGACGTCGAGATAAAACATTTTCAAAATTAATTGCTGAAAAAATTACGTACAAACAATTCCGGACCAAGTTTCAAAACTGTAAAGTCAACCTGGGTTTAAAAAAAAATTTAGCCTTAGTAATAGTAACGTAGTTGCTGACAATGTCTGGTAATAAAAGTTAATACACACGCATTGAGACGGATTACATGAGCAAGATACAAGCCAGGGTACGCCATCTTTACCCTGATGAGTTTCCTTCTCAAAGTGACTGAAGACGGGTGAAAAAAGTAAATGAAATTGCTGAAAAGTGGTTAATTAGTCGTTTAAAATTAATTAAAACGCCGAATTTCCAAGGTAACAAAGGCTCATAGAGCATCCGTGATTGGGACATCCAGTGGGGCCGTCTTTTGACAGAAAGGCAATTGTTAAGTCGCTGATAATTTAATCTGCAACAACTACTGGTAAGTGGCGCTCGGGGTTGGTCTCTAATTTCTTACGATGATATTCCTTGTCGTGGTATGGCAGCAGCACTAGAGCCTCAATTGGAAGAAGTGTAGTTTTGATGAGAGAACTGTGAGAGACAACAACAAACACGAATTTGTGATTTGTATCGGAGAACTTTTTTTTTGGAAGAGAGATCTTTCGGATGTTTGGCGACTTGATTGATCGGAAGAAATTAAGAGTTTTAAGAAAGTTGAGGTTTAGGTTAATGGGTTTGGGGCAGGTGGCGATGTAGATGGTGCCAAGTTGGAAAAGTAACATGTATGAGTGGAATGTGTATGATAGAGTAAAAAAAATGTTTAAAACGTTCCACGTTACGTTAGGTAATTTATTTTTCAAATAATTAAGGCAAATAATGTTGTACAAAATTTGTCGTCGACAAGAAATGCCATAGTTTTGAATAGTAAAACTATATGTTACCGTATAAAAGTAAAGAGTAAAGACTGACATTATGTAGAAGTTCGTCCGAAAAGGTTTTTATGCATACGTCATACAATACGGCACATTAATGAAGAACAGGCACATTTATGATGGAAAATTCGTTGGTTTCTATGACGTTAATAAATTGCTGTTTTGAATGCAGGTAGCGAATCAGTATAAAAATGGCTCTGGATGCGTCTCACGAAGAAATGGACGTGGCCTATGTGGATGGCTTTGGAGAAGAAGGTTATTTATACACAATGCATCCATATGAAATTTATATTTTTTGGAATTATGTGGAAGCTAACGACATGGTTTATTTTGTGTAGCAGTCCCTGGCCCGTCAAGTGGGGCAACCGATGGAGCAGACACGGATGTAATGACTCTGGTACCTTCCGAAGGAGATGGGGGAGAGCTCAGCTATGTTCTAATAGTTGAAGGGGAAGGCCAAGAAGGGGGAAATAATAAGGACGATAAAGATACAGATCTCGGGATTTATGATTTCGATGAAGAAGGTCAAGAGGAAGGAGAAAATTCACAAGTAATTGTTTAGAAATCAGCGTGAATAAGAGTTTTTTTTTATAAAACTGCTCGTTTTCACACTTTTAATTTTGCTTTGACCAGACGGAGGCAGAGGAGGAAGATGAAAAGCCTAAGGTTAAAGCGGGAGGATCTAAGAAAGCTGGAAATTCTGGACAATCCCATATGTGTAATTATTGTAACTACACAACATTCAAGCGATATCTTCTTTCTCGTCATATGAAATCCCATTCAGAAGACCGGCCCCATAAATGCAGTGTATGTGAACGGGGGTTCAAAACATTGGCGTCCCTACAAAACCATGTCAATACACATACTGGAACGAAGCCACACAAATGTAAATTTTGCGATTCAGCGTTTACTACATCAGGGGAATTGGTGCGGCATGTACGATATCGTCATACCCACGAGAAACCACATCATTGCACCGAGTGCGATTACTCAAGTGTCGAGCTAAGCAAACTGAAACGCCACATGAGGTGTCACACCGGAGAACGACCTTACCAGGTAGCGTTTTCTTGCCCATACAGGATAAATTCACTTGTTTTGTTTCTTTACTGATTGTTTTTATAACGTTTATTATAGTGTCCGCATTGTACGTACGCAAGTCCAGATACATTCAAGTTGAAAAGGCATTTACGTATCCACACAGGAGAAAAGCCATACGAATGTGACATCTGTCAAGCCCGATTTACTCAATCCAATAGTTTGAAAGCCCACCGTCTTATTCATACTGGGAACAAACCAATTTTCAAGTGCGAGCTATGCCCTGCCACGTGTGGGCGTAAAACTGATTTAAGAATCCATGTGCAGAAGCTCCATACCTCGGAATCGCCACTTAAATGTAAACGCTGTGGTAAAACTTATCCTGATCGCTACACCTTCAAGCTGCACTGTAAAACACACGACGGCGAAAAATGTTTCAAGTGTGATTTGTGCCCGTACGCTTCTTCTTCGCAACGACACTTGGAATCTCATATGCTTGTACACACTGACCAAAAACCATACCAATGTGAGCTGTGTGATCAAGCGTTTCGACAGAAACAACTACTTCGTCGTCACCAGAACCTCTACCATAATCCGAATTATGTCCCTCCAACACCTCGTGATAAGCAACATGAGTGTTCGGAGTGTGGTCGTGCCTTCCGTCACAAGGGAAATTTGATCCGCCACATGGCAATTCATGACCCTGAGTCTGCAGTCCATGAACGGGCCCTTGCACTGAAGCTTGGGCGACAGAAGAGAATTCAGGTTTGTGAAAATTTGTGACATATTTCAATATTTGAAAGGATATGTGTTTATATTGCTTATTTTATATTGGAATATTGCTTTATTTGAATAGCTTGTCAATGGACAACAAGTCGAAGTGTATGACGACGAGGATGAAGAAGAGGAGGAGGAGGAGGAAGAAGACGAGACTGAAACGCCTGTGGTTCAAGTTGAAGGGCTGGATGGGCAACAGTATGTAGTGCTGGAAGTTATTCAGCTTCAAGATGGAGACGGGACTGAACAAACTGTCGCAGTTGTAGGTGATGATGAAATCACTGCTAATTTACTCAGCGAGGAAACTACAACGGTAGAACTTAACGACCCAGCCATCATTAGTCAGCTTCAAAACGCTGAAAACGGTAAGAAGATAATACTTCATGTCTCAAAATGTTAATGATTTTCTTAACACAAAGTGATGAATTTTTCCAGATGGGGAAGCTAGTGGTAGGGAGGAGAAACCAAAGCCTTTTATCAAACCTGAGATAGTCACTGAACGTGACGTCAAAAATTGTTTTGGATTTGACGTAAGAAGCATCCACATAGTGCTACATTTCCCATTGGTCATTTATAAAATTAAAGTTTCCTGCTTGTCGCTAACGCTTTTCCATTGAATTTTGCAGGACGACGATGATGATGACGATGACGAAGATGGAGGAATGGGAATATTTGACTCTATTACCGCTTAAAACTTCAGTGATAAAGTAAAAGGTTCTGTGTATTTACTCGCCTACGTAGAAAGATATTTAGGAATATGCACTTAGTTGACAGTTTTAGGATTTTGTGTCTAATTAAACAAATTGTACCAACGTCTGAAGAAACGTTAGATTAGATTAGATAGACAGTGGCAGTGTAAAACTTTTGTGACTGACTTCCTCAAAATATGTTCCTTTTTTCTTACTAGCGAATAACGTAGACTCTTTTGTAACATGTTTTCGAAGCAATTACTCCGTGGCTGTTGCGCTTAACATTTGTTTTGAAACTGACGTTCGTCAATATGTATATATTATCATGACATGTTTTGTACTCGATTACTATTACCTTTGTACTCGTATTTATGTTCGTCGTGCATAATATACCGTCGGTCGCTGAATTTTAAACAACGAAGGTATTAAGTTTTTGTTTGACTCATTCCGAGGTAATATTTACGGGTATTTCGCTACAAATACCCATTTACCATCATCCTTTAACTTAATTTATGTGTTACAATTCACAACATCCTAGAAATTATTTAAAACAAAAATAATCTATCTTATATAAACTTTCATACACCATGCTACTTTGCTTAATTTTATTCATGTAGAAAATTAGAAAAATACCAATATAACTTCAATGTAGTTTGCGTAATTCGTGAGACGCATTTTACCAATACAGCGTGTAATTTTATCATTGCGTTTGATGATAAGTCGGTATGTAGACTTTTGTACAGATTATGAGGTGAAAAAACAAGATCCTGTTTTGTAAACCTTGTCACACCATAATAAGTCCTGAGAACATAATGATTGATAATGGATCTAAGCCGAAGACGATGAATTTTGTAAAATGTCAGTTTACTGGTTAAATATCTTGCATTTTAGTAAAACTAATAAGTATTCACACGGGCAAAAACAACACTAGTAATTACAATGTCATTAAGTGTCGCTCTCAACTGGATTTAACATGATCGGTTCAGGTGTCATTAGTTATAGGTGTATCTCCTGGCCCATCTTCACCCTTTTTTTCGGTCTGGAAAATAAACGAACTGATTGAATCAAATCTCAATTTAAAGTTATGAAAATTACCTAAAGCATAAAGCATCATTCATACATTAAGATTCACTTTAGGGATTGTGCCGTAAGCGTAATTCTTCAGGGTAATTTCATCTCTGTTACTCTTCAGATCATCTTCTGGTACTCCAGTTATTTCAAGACTGTTGAGGTCTACCTTTTTAGTTCTAAAATATTCCTCATCCGTGTAGTCCACCCACTGGTTCATTTTTTCTTGGCCAAATATTCGCTCCCAAAATCTCAGCCAAGGTTTACTAAGCAAATTTTTGTGCACTTTATCTATAGATTTTTTACTGATGAGTGTAATCAAATAGCTAAAAATGATGGAAAACAGGACAGTAGAAATGCAACCCACACCTGACAATAGAAAAATATATATGTATACATATTATATACATTTTCCATTTAAATGTACTTTTTCTATTCACCTGGCTGCCAGATATATGAAAGTGACCAAACTTTCAGGTTAAAAGAGTCATCCGTATGGAGAGCTTTCCAGTCCAGCTCTTTCGTGTATGTCCAATTCCCCGGGAAGTCACTTGCGTGGAAAAGATCCCCAGAGCCATTTTGAACCTCACATCCCGCCACACTTAATTCTAATCTTTGGTCTGGCAATTTGTTATTCCTGCCTTCAATAATATTTCCGATTCCCACGTAGCCAGATAAAATAATGGAACAAAACATTCCAAAGAAGACCCCCTGGAATTGATTGCGATGGAAGAACATTATATATAATAAATTAGTTATAGTTATTAAATAATACACTATTGACCCTCTTACCAACGTGTTTGACCACGGCCAAAACATGCCAAGTGAGAATGCCCCCAAAATTGGCCCAAGAAGAGAGCCATGAATCAATGTCGAGAACTGTAACAACGAGTAATTAACCAGCTATGAAAACGTGTTATTTGTCAGATAAACATGAATCATTTTATTCCGATCAGAAACTTACCGGAGAAAGATTTACTGTTTCATTGACCACTTTCACTACAAATACTAAGCCAAATGCAACAAAGCCAGAGAGGGTTGAGACAACTTTGGAAACATAGCCAAGTTTTACATCATCCCATGTCGGACGATAATGTTTAACGAAGTCTTCTGTAATGATTGCCGTCAACGAATTGAGGGCGCTGGAGACTGAGCTATGGAAATAGCAGCGTTTTGAGGAATGGGGCAATGCAAGACAAAGCTGTCAGAGAAATGGTGATGAAATTTCAGAATACCTTAGCGAGCCACACGTTATTCCTGCCACTAGTAAACCTGGAATGACTGGATATCCCATTGACATCACAAACAACGGTAACAATTGATCTGCAGAAGTCACAGCCTGAAAAATTCATGATCAATCCATGGTTATCTTGGTCATTCACAATTGGGCGCAAAAGTTCAATGTTGTTTCGCACGTTTGAGTCCATCGGATTACAATTTTGGTACTTTACAAAGCACAAAAATCCCAGAAATGAACACAAAATTATGACGCAAATCATTCCAACCATGTTGAATAGTAGGCATCTGTGTGAAGGAAGAGGGGTTTAAAATAAGGTCACCTTGTCATCCATGCAGTGATTATAGCTTCAAGCTTACATTCTTGATGCTCTCAGCGATGGCACGGAATTGTAACGCTGTACTTGCGCCTGAGTCGCTCCGAAAAGTGGAAGCCACAAGAAAAAACCTCCAATTATTGCGGTCCAAACAGTGTGACGCGTTCTTGGGTCTGGATCAAATCTACACATAAAATTTCATTCTCTGCAAGTTTTCCACAGACACCTTTAAGTGTACGAAAATACAGAGAAAAGTTCATACACTAAAATGTTTGTCCTTTCGGTGTTCTCAGAGGCTTCCCAAGCAGCTGCAAATCCTCCTACATCTATAATTCCACAAACAGAGACCGACCCCAAAGCCAAAAACATCACTACGGCTTGAAGGGCATCCGTCCAAAGTACAGCTTTCAAACCTCCCTGAAAGAGAAAAAGACATGGTTGAAGAACATGTGGGAGAAAACTTAATTTGATCCTCCTTACCAAAGATGAGTAAGCAATACAAACTAGGAAAATTGCGCCTGCAGAAATATAATACTTAAACCCAGCAACTGCGAAAAGAAATCCGAGCATACATGTTCAGAATAATCTTGTCATCTTCATTTTCATCCGAACTGGTTGGATAAACTACCTTGATCGATGGCCAACGATGGTCCTAATACTGTTATAGGCTGATAAAACATCTACAAAACACAATTCTTCGATTCATATAAACCGTTTAGATGAGCACTGATGGAAATATATCTATCCGAATACTTACTAAATGAACTATGGAAAAAAGTGAGCACATGGTTCTTACAAGCCTGCTGTATCTCCACTCAAAATACTGCAAGAAATAACCTTATCCCAGTTAACATTATGTTTTTGAACTTTTCGACAGGACCAGTACTTGGTTCTAAATTTTGAAACGAACCTCATACGCTGACGTCAACTGTAACTCGAAGAAGACAGGAACATACCAGTACATTAATGCTAATGTCATTGGAATGAACGAGAGTCCAATTAGCGTGTAAACTTGGCCGTAATAATATACTTCCACAGGGTTTCCTACGAAAGAAAAGTGAAGTTGTTTGACCCCATGTTTCATGCATCATTAAAATTGTTTGTTCCTGGAGAAAATTCAACTGACCTAAAAGGGTGACCGCTGACACAAAACTAAAAAAATTACAGGATACCAAAAAGTATGAAACATTAACCTCAACATGTTAAAACTTTTGTAATTAGGAGAAAGTTGTACGAACCTGCAAACAAGTGAAAGTGTTACGGGAGTAATACTCATGGAGCGACCTGCCATCAAGAACTCTTCATTAGACTTGTTCTTTGTTCCAAAGCAGCCGTAAAACACTCCGATGCCTAAAGATGCAACCAACACCGCAGCAAAGACGATGTATTCTGGCCACTTGAAATTCTTTGTGTAGTCTTCTGTCACCCATTCTGTTCCCTCAGGGGGATCCATCACGGCTTAAGTTTATCCCAAATAACACTTTGCACAAACTTCACTACAACCTAAAACCTATCAGATGTGGGGTCGTCTCACTCTTGAATGAAAATTTCATTAAAGTTAACAAAGTGAAAGAAGTTGTAGAAAAGTAATGAAATAACGTATAATGTGTTAGCAAAACCACGAAACAAAAAAAATCCTCCGTGCACAACGGTTCAACTCCTACATAGATGTGAAAGAATACAATCATCAAGCGACCCTTTTATTTTGAAACATTTATCACATCTCGTGGCCTTCCATTTTCACCTGATTACTTCGATTGATTAATCTGGTGTTAGCGTATGAAAACAGTTAATGCAACCATATCTCTGAAATGTTATTGATTTGGTTGATCAACCGATTTATCAACTGGATTGCTCTGATGTATTGATGCAGTACACTTGATCGCTTCGATCCATGCAGAGACCTGAGTGATTTGTCAAGAGTCAAGTGTATGAATGACAGTGTAGACTTTTCCGTGGCATACCTAAAAGACGAATAAAATTGTGGCATTGCGCGACAAACGATGCACAAATGCTTATAATTATTTTGAAGGATCAGTGCTGACGAGCTATGGGGATTTTTACATTTCTAATCGTGACAATGGGATAATCTGTCCTGTCAAATATGTTATATTAATAAAACATTGCACGCAACTATGATCTAAGCAATGATCAGACAGCGACTTTTGTTGATTGCAGTAATCAGGTTTCAAATATAAAGCCAAGATTTATCAAATTCAATGAGGGTTAATATCAAGTTAGAAGATACATGTATTGAGGCTAGTTGGTCAACACAAAAACATTTAGTCTGCTTCAGAAACAACTCAGCAAGCAATAATATAGTAATAGGTGAATTCAGTATTATAAACTGATGCATTTTTGTCATGTTACATTATTAGCAATAATATCAATATGGCCAAGATTTGTTTAATAATATTCAATAGGTAAGGTAGTGTTATCAATGATAATGTCGTAAAATCCTTTAGTGCCTCGTAGCTCTTCCTTCATGAGTTTAGGTAAGATCGGCACAGCATGGCGGTACGAATGGGGCAATTTTTGTGTCCCTCTTTTGGTACTGGAATGGTCTTGTATAGACTTCTTTTTTAGTGGTGACTCGTTTTTGTCTCTAGCCTCATTCAGCAATCGTTGGTTTACTTCTCTTGTTTGTGTCCACGACAGGCCTTGAAATGTCCATGTAAGTAGCCAAGACTCGGTAGATTCCAAACGTTCGGGTTCCCCAGATCCATTCAAATTGGTACTGTGAGATGGGTCCTGGATGGACATGTGGGAAAGAGTGCTGAGCCTATGATAAGCGGAGCTCCGATCCGACGGCGCCTTATGACTTATTCGATGAATCATGAAGGGAGTTTCTGCTGTTTGTTCTGTTGGATGGTCGCTACTTTCTACATTTGAAACGGCTCGCTCGATAGACATTTCACTAGATGTGTCCTCCTCAGAATTGATAGATGATGAACTCAAGTTGTCAAAGGCTTCACCTCCAGGGGGCACCAGAAACTTTGTGTTTCCAATTATACCACTGAACATGTCGTAATCGCCGTGAGTTTCTCTGTGTTTTAGGTAATGCGCAAGATCGCCAACAGTTAATTTACTGCAGTTGTGATTGTAGTGATTGGGATGCTGATATGGACGAGTGGGCACATAGTCACCTTCGACCTCTCCTTCTTGCTCATCATGACGGGATTGTATTAGCATGTGAGGGTACTTGTCACTATGTTGCTTGTGTTGGTGCGAATGAAACTTTTCCCAGTCGGTTTCTCCGGCCTGATAAGTACTCCTCGTCTCTTCGGGATTAATGCAATATTTTAATTTCCTTAATTTTTCAGCTGCTCCTTCCGATACCGCGCCATCCTTACAGTGTTCAAAATTCTTCGCAAAGAACTTGGTTTCATGTTGACCTTTGCCTTTTAAGTATTCGTGAAGCTTTTCATTTTGCAAGTGGGCAGCCTCAACATCTCCTTTTTTATCTGGGTATATTAAGCTTAAAGTTGGTAAGAGAATTTTTTGTGGGGGAATCGATTTGACGAGCATTTCTTTTAACAATCCAGAATTAGAGATTTGCATCAATCCAGAGTTCACATTTGTATATTTATCTGGATCATCCTCTGTATCTGGGACTTCATTGATTTCAACCTTACGTCTCAAATTGGTCTGAAGTCCATTGTATGATGACATGCTAATGTCTTGTTGGGAGGGAAGACGATCTATTAATTTGGGTAAACACCACGGAACATTTTTCTCTCCCGGCTCTGTGTAAAGGAACTGTTCGAAAATTTGAACTTCTTGCTTTTCTTGAGGGGACAATGTAAGTTTAATCCGAAACTCTTGAGGAAGATCTTTAAAGGCTATTACATCATCATGAAAGTAAATCTGCAACAAGTTGTCGCAAGAACTTGGCTGTCCATCATTTCATTTCCTCTCGACATATTTTTTTCGACCAGCATATTTATTTATAGCATAAGGATAGTATTAGGATATTACCCGGCGAACTCTCGCATTGGCATTCACTTTAATTCGCTGAACTGCACTCAGTTTCGTACCAAATGCATTTCGCAGTGTCTCGTCCAAATTTACGCAAGCCTAAAAAATGTAGAAGTTTTATATCAAAGAGACCCCAAATCAAATTCATGAATTATCATCATAAAGAGTAGCATATCATACGTAGTTCCATGCCGGACTAAGCCGCATTGGAATTTCACAGTTGAGCTCTCCAATGGTTGTTTGTGAGATAAAGTTTTTGGCACAAATTTTCCGCGAGAAACCAAGTGTGTCAAGTACCTTCAGATAACAACATGTACGCAAGTGATTGGATATTTGTTTGTATTATCAGGGTTCAGTGGTTGATATATGTGTATACGATATATGTGGTTGTGGGTGTGTCGCCGAATGAAAATGAGAAACTAATGAAAACATTTCTCATTGACGTTCAATGATCAATGACGGTTGTAGTAGCCGCGGTTTTCGTTTACCGTGAACTCGACGCTAGAGTAGCCGTTCATATCCTTCATGAGAATAGTTACGAGCGGAATGTCTACATTAATTGTGCTCCGAGAGTCTGGAGGACATTGCATGAATACAGAGCCATCATGATCTCCAGCAATTTCCAAAACTGAAGTGTTGATTTGATGATCGATAGCTTCACGAATTCGACCTCTTTTGTTACCAGATCCAACCTTAGCAAAAATTCGACATTTTACGAAATGTGACTTATGCATGTATTTTGTGCAGTTCCGAGGGTATTTTTAGCATTAATGAAAAAGTTACTTCTAAGCCCCAATTATGAAAGCATCGTTGGTCTTCATTATGGAAAATACTGACAAGCCCAGGGTTTGCGTAAGTCGTATAAAGCTGGAAGTGCCTCTGAGCTGGCGAGTCTTTTTCTTTCCAAAGCTTGGCAAACTTTAACCGAACGCTGCATTCCTTCTTATCGTCTTCATTTAACTTCGACTCCTTCGAGTTCTGGGGGGTAGACTCCATTTTGGAATTCCTTGTGAGAAGAGAGTATGTAGTTTTTTTCTACAATAATCCGTTTTCACTCGAATCTTATCAGATGCTTCTCCATTGAGCCAAATATTTTGTGTTTCGCATCAAACATCACAAAATATTTTGTGTTTCCCTGGATGAACAAGCAAAGTAAAAAAAGTAAAAGGACTACAAAAACAGAAACCTAAATAATACTTTAGCGAGCGAAAGTAAGACCCTATGACGAAATACACAAGACTTTGCCTATAATGTGTTCAGTTGCGTAGTTAAGATATTCCACACACAGCAATATGTCTTCCATGTACTGAAAAAAAACATTTCGATTACATGTTTATGTCAGGATTTTCCCATAAAATTGTCCACATTTTTATTGCCAGCATTCAACCAACTAAAAATTCTTTTTTTATGATGCACATGCCATAAAAATGTAATCCTGTTGTAATAAGAGGCATAAACGTTTCACGTTGTACCTATAAAATGAAATCCATAAGAAGAATTCAAATTTACTAAATGCAAAGCAGTAAAACTAACAAATAAGATCTTAACGTATAAGCCTATGTATTTTCATGTGCAACAAAAATATACACATGTGTACCTCTCCTGTACAGCCCATTTCCTCTGCGCTAATGACCATGATTTACTTTTAATGACCGTCTTGCGACTCCGGCCCCACTAAGAGCCTTTCACCACTACCGAGAAAAATTCACCATAAAAATGTGGGTATCCAAGAGAGAACAGTTAATAGTCTAGCAGAACCATACTTTCTGTCATCACCCCTGCAAATCCGTACAAAAACCGAATGTGTTCGCCATTTCGTTTATTACAGGTTTTCCACGCTTTCCCAAGATAACTCACAGAAAAAAATTGAGGACAAAAACAACATGAGCTAGAAAACGAAACCCATAGAAATGGATGCATGTCTACCTGGCCAATTACAGGTGTGTGAAATAATTTCCAGCGTAAACCCTTTGATTACAGAAAGCCAATCTGAGACCAACCCATGCCAAATATTTACTTTAGTGCTTCCCACTATGTTAAATAATTCCTTTTTAAGCAAAAAATTGGAGAGCATCGTTTCTACGTGCATGACAAGAATGTATTCGCTTTTTACTTTCACCCAGAAGCAATTTGTCATCTACCAAACAGCTTTATTGAATTTTTCACTCCTACTACTTTATTTTCCGATCGGAAAGGCTTTTGCTTATGCTGGTATGCAACTTTTTCTTAATCCTATGTTTCCCAGGGTTAACATGGATGTTTATGTCACGCTTCCATATACGTCTAATCAAACATACTACAAGTTATGTGTACATTATACTCAAGGCAAAGATGGGACTGACAAGCCCAAAGCTTCCCCCACAAAAAATCTATTTAGCGCGAGGATACATAGTGAAAGTTTCAATCGCTCATCTTTAAAGAATATAAAACGGATGCTGAACTTAAACAGTATGCAGCAACACATGTTTAAGCATACTTTCTTTTTATAAATCTTGGAATTTTCGTTTTAGCAGGAAAAGGAATTATTGCAACACGCTTATCGCATCTAGCCTGTCATGTAAAAAAGCAGAGACTCCTTCGCATTCTACCAAAATGGATTTAATACTCTGATAGTGAGCTTATTTCATGTGTCATGGGAAAGTACTCAAGATATTTGGGGTGTGCTTGGAGAGCATGTTAAAAAGATTATTTTTCGAAAGCCGAGTGTGTAGCTGAATTTTCAATTCAAAGCATTTTCTACATCCAGCCATGGGGTAAAAAAATTGACAGGCAACTGCCTTTAAGCAAAAGAATGTATAACCTAAGCATCCTTGATATTTTAGACATCAATCAAAGAAACGAAGGCAAAAAAATGTAAGATAGAAAAAATAATCTCAGAATACAAGCCTATACGACCCAAGATTTGCGTGCCAGCTCCATTACCCATTACCAGAAATTCTTCACCAGGTTTGTAGAGCTGCTATACCAACTTGAATATAATATCGTGCTTTGTACTGGTTTCGATTCAGAGGATACGGAAGCTTTTGTTTACTCAGGATATTTTTCCTAATTTGCTGGTATTATCCTCCTTAGAGCGTTTATAAACAAAATTGACTCATTTTTACACACAGGATATTGAATAACTAATCATATGTATCAATACACTTCTTGCGTTCAAAGTCGAGGGATTGGTACACATATCAGAAGCTTTGGATTGGATCACTGAGAGAGAACAGAAAATGTGTTTTCAATTTAACACTGATTGATCTATCGCATCGTCAAAACCTATTAGTTTTGTAGTACGTTTTCCATTACAAAACAGGTACCTATGAGTAAACTACAATTTTACTGGAAACTTCATCTCAAAGAGGGGAACCTAATTACTTACGTGAACTAACTGTAGTCGTTTTCGCCCAAAATCCATGTTGTTGTTCGTATTCAAAAGTATAATGGTAAGCATTTGTATATTTGTAAATCTTTGTTGTCATCCAAGTGAAAAGTAATGGGAAAAACGAAATATGGGCGAATATCTATCTCTATGAATGGGAAGCTTGGTGGGAAGAATCCATAGATACAATAGTAGTCTCACGGGGTGAAAAGAATGCTACAAACTGTGCCATAAAAATGGCTCTAAAATTCTATAGATGGTAACTACCTCTGAAGTAATTGTTATGAAAAATTTTGTCCAAACCAGAATGATATGTACATCTATCATAAATACCTGTATTTTTATGACAAGAGTTTACGGAATCGTTTACTTTCTCTACTGGCATCTTTTCTTTTCCAGAGTATTAAGGAAAGCGTTTAGTTGCTTTATGCTTCAAAAAATGTCAATGGCAACTACAGGCGAATCTGATATGCACGATATGATTTTTACAACAACCAAAAACGTCGATGACATGTTTATAGTGGACAGTTATGTGTATGAGAATGTAACCGCAGCTTAGATTCAGAGGCAAAATATTTTCACTGAAGTCCTTCATGTTTCATAGAGCTTTTATTTGATTTTTGTAGCGTATCTTGCTGATACAGGGATGAAGAAAGTCATATAATTATATTACAAGCAACCTTTTCATTATTGATGATCATATTTTTTTCTTTTGAAAACCAATGACTGGGGACATGAAATTGCCTGAAAACGAAATATCATGAGATCTCCATACAAAAACAAAATGGGGCTGAAAAAATAAGAAAATCGAAGTTTCTTCCACGATACATGCAACGATAACTTGTAGGCTTTGTGTCCTTTTAGTATCCCGAATCCCGATGTATTGCCTGGCCAAAATCCATCGTAGACCCTTCTTTCCGCTGTCCAGATAAGTCAATGAATACTGAAATAAGCAATAAGAGCGGATTGTTGTGACGGAAGTGCATGAATTTGAACTATTGACTATATTTCAAAGATAGCACTTTCTTCCATGCTACAAAAATGTGCAAGCAACACGAAGGAACCAATTTATGGTCCCTATGCCTATACACTTGCTGATTTTATCGTAAAATATATTGCTACTTTCGTTGCAGAATGATCCAAACTTGTAAAAATATGTCATCACATTTCACATCTCGAATGTAGGGTCAGCTCGTTGTCATAACACTGGGATGTCATTCCTCAGCTATTGTAAATTTTCCAGTACACTTGGTATCTTTTGATTTGAGAATGACGTATGGTTCGCATTTATTGTAACGATGGATAAAATTTTTGGTGTTGACGGAAAGAGAAAAACGAATCTTGAAAAGAAAGTTCGCAGAGTCCTCATTCAGGCCAGTGTTTTCTGTTACTCCATTCCGTGGTAGCGATGACATATCGCTAGTTATATAACTTGCATCGTCACGGCAATAGTATTTCGGGGGAAATTCTCTTTGGACGAATACTTAAGAAAGTGTCAAGGGACATTCTTGAACATCAAGCGCAGGTATTTATTTTATTGTGTGAATGAAAAGATCGTAAATTCAAGGAATTGAGTACTATATTCACTACAGTAGAACTATGGATGGCTCCAAATAAGATGCCAAGTTTCCACCACAAAATAAGCAAAGCCATTCGGTATGAAATGTTTTTACCCATTGAATTTAGTAAGACTCAGATTCGTCGCGGTGTTAATTTTTAAAAAGTTTTATGTATTTTTATTACGCTCACACGTGAAATAATAATAGAGACGCATTTATGATAATGTTTCACATTAATATCTGCTTAGTATTCTAGTATATAAGTAACACATTTTGCTTACAAAGATCTTGTTGCAATCTACATAAATTTATCCTTTCGCGTGGTACAGTATGATTCGTAAATGAATTCACATTGTAATTTGCAGACATTAACCAATACATGCATACATACTATAAAATATGCGTACATATGTAAGATTTAGCACAGGTTACTTGAAAACTATTTCGAAATCAAAACTCTTGCACAATTAAGCATTAGTTTTTTTCGTCCTTCTGTAATTGAAATGCGTATATTCAATATTAGTTAACGAAAAAACGTCACTTGATGCGTATAATCTTTAAATAGTCATCACCGCAGCTTTTGTAACCTTCAAATATTGTTACTTAACAGGAATATTTGCTATATGTATAATAATATAATAATTTCTCTGGTTTACAGTCTACTGCTTCAAAGTTTTATATTTGCATTTGAGTGGAATAAATGGAAAAGCCATGATAAATACGACTTCAATGAGACATTGAAACTAACTACAACAAAATAGCTATCACGAAAAGTGAGGATTTTCGCCGCAAACGCATTTAGCAATATTTTATAAGTTGTGGTGTACGTGAATATATTTATATATTATTTTCTTACTTAAGTAGTCAAATTTGCTTCGAGGTTAGGGTTCTAATACTTCCCCCGATTGTTTGCGTAGATTATGAATGCATTGACACTAAGATACTCAGTTTTGATTATGTAGTATTGTCTTTACCAATCTACATATTTCAGAAAAGTGTACTGGGTAAAATTCATATATATGTGTAGCATTCCTAACTTACTCTTCGCCTGGTCACCCTGATATATATTTTTCATATAAGTACTTGCGAAAACATGGCTGAGATCCAACCGCTTCTCAAACTCAAATGGATGAAAACTATGTTGTTGTTTGATCCCTACCATGATCCGTAGAACTTATTACCGACACTGATTAAGGTATTACAAGTCAAAATACCACCTGGTACATAGTACATAACCAAACAAACGTAGATATTCAATCAATCTAAGAATTAAGTAGTATACAAAACATTGTTAAATTTTCAAAGCTTTCTAGTTTCTATAAAATGGTTTGTGTCTATACATACGCTAACCCCATAAAGAAGGAAATTTGCGCTCATTTTTTCGGTTTGGCATACCAAAACTAGAAGATATTGCAATCCACCCGCATTTTGCAAAAAACATTATCTATGTGGTGGTTTGTTGTTTTGAAACTGCGAGACCTGAGGATTCGGGAACTTAAATATGTACCTCTTTTCTTCATTTCGTTCTGTTATACGAACACATTTTTGTGCACCAGCGTAAAATTATAGAACATCTCATTATTGGGGAACGGTTTCTTTCGCATTTCTGACCTTGGCTACATATCGGGGATGAAAAGTAGCTATAGTATCCTTCCATCGAAAATAATCAATTCCATTATAGCCTAACGAATTTCGAGAGCTTTTTTTAGCAACATCGAGTTGAAGAAGCTTTTCAAGGAGTAGAGTTTAAAAACCTTATGAGTACAGACCTTCTTTATATTATTTGCTATATTCATGATTACGTACTTACTTACGCCTTGCGATTCTTTATGATTGTATACTTACACTGCTAAAAATTTCGATACTTTTCTTTAAAAATCTAACTAAATATGTACACCTTTTATCCATATTATTTCAAATCTGAAGTCCCTTGACCCGAATAAAATCATAATCTACCTCTTTCTCTTAGTAGAATTCATTTCTTTACGTCTGGATTTGCCATTAAATTTTCTCTTCACTCTCGAGCATTCCAGTTTCCTTTACATGCTGGCTACTTGTCCATTCGTGAATGGTAAGTGAATAGGAGTTCCTTCTTGCTTCAGCGTTGACACAATCTGAAAAGATGGAAGAATGAAAACAAATCATTTAAACTTTCGTTTTCATATGTTATACCTGTTTTCAATAGAGAGAAAAAGGGGAAAAATTCAATTTGTGAATCCAATCGTAATAATAAGCAAATTGCAACTGGCGGCTGCACGCTAACAACAATAATATACCAAACCTGGTTTTTGCTTTTCTGTTTACTTTTGGATTACCATATTTCAAGCTGTGTGAATGTAACAAAGAAGCAGAGTGAAAGCGATAAAAAATGTAGCATGTTTCTTGTTCCACATACACGCTCCCCGTACAAAAATACACAGTACAAATATCCGTTTTTTAGTACCTCCTAACTGCGTACAATGATCGTATACCACTCAAATCAGAAATTTTCAATTTACTTCAAACTTGGATTCTGTTCAAGAGGAAAAGAAAAATCAATATTGCCATGAACCAAAAATGCTCTTATTGGATTTCACCCCGGTAAACACACATGCACACACTCAGCTCATATTTTACAAAAATCAAGCCATACGAGACGATATTGGGATAAAAAAGCAAGGAGCATGAGTGGTTCTCAAAGAAAGTGTGTATCATTTTTTTTCTGGTAAGGTTCGTTTACCATTAGTAAATAAGAAAATAATATGAAGGAGGGAATGATATTAGAAGGAAACCCCGAGTAGTTTTGCGGCAGAGGAAATCTCCAACTTGAATTTCCAATTTGGTGAAAGCATTAGATTTTTTTGGCGTCAATTTCCGGTCTATGAACAACAAGGCGAAAGATAAGAAGGATGTGGAAATGTGTGTAGGAGCATACAAAAGATTTCTTCTTATTTTTTGAAATACGTAGGTACACGTTTTGCAATGATAATAATTTCATGGGAGAGAAAAATAGAGACGATAACAGAATGCCAGAAAAGGCTTTCTCCATTTCACCGTCCTTCTTATAGCTTCCGCTTCTCAATTTTCAGTATTATCATTGGATACGTTGTGAAAGTTGTAGAAAGATTCCAGTCAAAATTGACCAACCAAAAGTAAAAAAGAAAGAAAGTAGGACTTAGCGTCGATCTGGCCCTTAGGCAATTTCCTCAACTGACAAATAATATTGGGTATCAAAACTCTAAAATACTAAAACATAATTCACGAGGAGCAAAAGATAATCAAAGAGAAAGCTAGCTTTACTAGGAACAAAATGATGAATCATTCTCTGAATTTTATAACCTCTAACTTTTATACCTAGATACGATCCCTCAGCTTTAGGATCTCAATTGCCGATGTCTATACTGTCTGGGTCGAAACGACTCAATACTGTTCGAGCAAAAGGGAAAAATTATACAGAAAAAACCTTTTCCTTGTTATCTGTCAGAGAATAATGTTATTCAAACTACTTCCCTCTGTGCTTTCTCCCAGTTATCAGAAATGTAAGGTGGTAAATGATGTGAACATCCTTTTCCCTGTTTCGGAAAAAAATAATTTGAACAAGAGACTAGATGTCAGGTACCTACTATTGTTGTGATATATTGAATGAGCCAAGGAGCTCAGACAAAGTACAAACGATAAATTAACGCAGCACTATGTTCTACTTCTACATTTCGCTGGTGTACAGTCCAGATTAGTAGCAGATGCTAAATGCATTAATAGGTTTTCATATAATCGCAAGTTCTGGGGAAGTATTTTAGCAAGCTGTTCTAACCATGAGAAGCGTTTATTTACGAAACCAACGGAAAAGGTAAAGGATCGTTAATCTATGTCCACTTACACTGCAATGCTCATCAAAATTAGAAGGGATTCCAGCTCCACTCCCCACCACACCACCAAGAACGCCTCCATTAGCAGTCACACCGCCACCTACGACTACGCCACTAGCGGCAACCAAACCACCGGTAACAATCGTTTGATTATTATTGGTTAGCGCTGCAGGTCCATTGTTATTTTCTGGGTGATGAGTGCCCTGAATGTGGAGAGAATCCTCTCCTTGCATACTATGAGTTTGGGTAGACGCCTCCATGGGTTGGGAAGTAATCACCGAAGTCACAGAAGGTGACGAGAGTGTGCAGTCAATCGAGGATGATGGCGAAGTTGATGACGACGAGGAGGAGGATGAGTTATTGTTATTGTTGTTATTAGAGTTTATGAAATTATTATGTACCTGTCCACCTGACACCACTTGGGGTCGAGCCCCAGCGATATTATTGGTTGTTGGAGATGTGATAAACGGGCTATTTGTCACACCGCCTCCAGATGCTGACGACACTGTTGTTAAATGATTGACAGAACTGGAGCATTGTGAGGAAGAACACATCAAGTTGTCAGTTCCATTCATGAGATTTCCACTCTGGTTTCCATTATGCCCATCTGTCATCATCACTCCTGTCGAGTTAGTCATTATTGAGTTGGTATTGTTGGGAATCGTAGAGCAAACGCTGACTACACCTCCGCCGTTCTCAATCAAACAGTTATTGTTGTTTAAAGACATTCCAGGACCGCCACCTCCTGACGAGATTACGTGATGGACTGTAGACGACATGGAAATGTTCTCTAATCCGGTTGATGTAGCCACATCGGCTGTCATGGTGGAAGAGTCCTGATCAATTCGACTATTGTGAAGATGTTGGAAAGAATGGAGATGAGATTGTTGATGCTGCTGTTGCTGTTGTTGTTGTTGCTGCATTTGTTGCTGGAGGAGATGATTGTGGTGGTGATTATTTTGGGTAATTAGCGCCGTCGTACTGTTTATGCTGCTTGTTGACGAGGAAGATGATGAGGTTGTGGAAGAAAGATCTGTTTGGCAATGGGAGTCCTCCATCAAACTATCACCCATCAACAAGGTCCCATTCGGATTGAGTCCATTTGCATAGTTCTTGAATTCCCGTGTTTCCTGTGAAAAACAACAAAAGCACGCTCTCAATAAGACTGATCGAATAATGTGTCTCATGAATACCACTTAATTAGATCGTAAATACTATGACATATGAAAGGAGTTGAAAGGTTTATAAAGTGAAAATGAGAGGAGAGTAGACATGCCCGTAAAAAATTTCTTGCTGAGAAAAAACAACCACCATCATAAACAAGTGGTTCAGAGCCTCAACATTGGTAAAGAAAATAATGCTGTTTGGAGTGGTTTTGCTTGAAACAAACCAACATGCTTGTCCAGTTGTTAAGCTTTCAGCTGCACGCTAATGTAATTAAATATTCCAACGGTCCCTCAGGGAGAAAGGAGGTTTACAAAAACACTGTTACAACATCCCAATTGATTTCTTAATTACAAAAAAATAGTAGAAGCTTTGCTTGAATGAACATCACAAAACTCATATTGCCTGTTTTATTTCTGTACGAAAAATTTCCATCTCGTTTATTTCGAGCTGTTACTATATTTATGGGACACAACAGAATAGCTTTTTTAGGCCTGAAATCATAAAGCTCATGAACACATTCAGGGGAAAGTGTGTCAAACTAAGCTTGACAAAAGGCAGGGAACCCATTCACTATGTGGCGTTATGAGTTAATCTTGCTTTGTGCAAATCTCTGAGTATTTCCCTGGACGACCTTCCGAGACTCCTTGAAATCATTAAATTTAATTACAACGAGGGAAATGAAAGGTAATTCAAATGAATGGAAATGGGTTTACGGAAGGTAGCTTCCATCGGGAAGGCGAAGTAAATATTCACAATACTTGCGCATCCCATCAACAATGTCAATTAACTTTGTGAGACGGACTTCGGGCTTTTCGAGGGATACGTATTCAGCCGAGGTTATTTTGGCTTGGAATTTCAATATGAGCTTTTGTGCATCAGCAGTGTCTACAGAGGAAAAGTCCTTTTTAGCCAAGAAAATCAAATTTGCCAGCAAAGGCAGAACATTGGAAAGCCGAGATCCACCCAATTGGTTTATTAAACAAGCTACGCTGGGGGTAAGAACGAAAGAGAAAGTTACAAATGCAATAATAACGATTATTGGAATCTGGAGACGGAGTGAAAGTATAACTGAATAATTTACTTGTACAGTGCAACGTCTTCTTCTTTGACATTTTTACTTTTAGTGCACGCCTCCAACCGTTTTGGAATATTTTTTAAAGCCTTGTCGAAACCTTTCACGTGAAACAGCTTTCCGAAGAAGAGAAGTATCTGGCCTTCCAAATTATTTAGCCAATTTTGTGATGCCGATGGTTCCAAAGTGCCATTTTTGTGTTTGTGGTATATTCTAACAATGTCTGTTTCTGATGCACGACGCTTGCTAGTCATGATTTTTTATTACGGCAAGGTTTTGAAGTTTTTAGAGATTTCTCTTGGACATGATAATACTGGAAATGGTGGGAAGGGTGAGAATAAATTGAGAGACATTTTGACAGAAATAAGGGGAAAAATTGGAAAGATAACGATTTTAGATCCATGGCAATACTTAAAGCTACAACAAGTGATTGCAGTTGGTGTCATTGAATTATTGACTACTTACCGATTGGTCTCTACTGCTTCCACCTGATGATGGATCTGAACTTAGTTGATAAATGTTCAGCATGTGGGCCGCCTGAACGTGAACCATCAAGTCCCATGCAGACGAAAATGAGTCTTTGCACTGAGAACAGAGAAGGGCTGCAGGCTCCTCACCTGTTCATTTAACCCCAAAAAATGTCTGAAATAAGTTCACGCAAGTACTTACTTATGCAATGTAATTATGAAACTAGTTTTCGGTTATTCTCTGCTAGTAGCTATATACATCAAACATCACAAAAAAACATTATTAGCTAAATCTATGTTAGGTTCTAAACTATCGAAAAACCAAAGCTTACTGATTTTACTACCGTTGAGCAAATGACATTTGCAGGTGAATCTGAGCTTGCAATACGTCTTCTTGTGTTCTATCAGTTGCTCCACTTCGTTGAAGTGCTCCCGACAGTTTCCACATATTAAAATGTCAGGGGTACCTGCAGAGCATGGAACAGGATATTGTTGTAATTTGTGTTCATATGAGTGAAAAAAAGTTATTTACTGATGGAGTTGCAGGGGGTGGACGCTTTTGTACTCAGGGCAAATACTGATAACAAGTTTAACTCATGGAAGATTTGATGCCTCTTCGAGATTTCTCGTTCGTCACATTTCACTGTGGGACTTCTGCTTTCCTATATAACACTTGATTCTATGTATCCAAGTTAATTACCTCATGAAATGATTTTCATAATAGCATAGCAGGTGTACATCTTCCATATCTCATAAGAAAGCCTAAGTGTTAATGAAAATTTCAATCGTACAAAGTTGGTGCTACTAATCATTATTTTACTCATTTAATTTCGTAACATCAAATCTTGTTTTAATGCAGCTGCAGATATGTTGGAGTGATTAAATAAAACAAGTTGTGTAAAGATTGTTCCTCACATTCTGATTGGAGACATTATCTTGTATTTTTCTGCAAATTCTTTTATGACATGATTGCCTCAAAGCTTTTGCAACAACTACTCCCAGAGGATGAAACACGATATCGTTTGCGGGTGTCATGTCATGTCCACAAGCAGTTTTTTTTACAACTCACGAAAGTTGCATCATCACGCTATGTGGCCGTCCGCGTGTGTTTAGTTCACATGTTTTTTTCCTCTTTTTTAAGTGTATGTTTTGCTTCAGGAGCATTAGAGGTTATCCTTTTAAAAGTTTTATATAAGCTGTTTCCTTTTTTCGCGTGATGACATTCTCAGCCCATTTTTCTCCAAGAAAACAACAAAACAGCTATTATATTAACTTTTTTGGCAGTTTTCGTTGTTCTCATATCACGGTCATAATCATCTAGCCTAGTTGTTTTTGCCGCCACACATAAAATAAGGAGATTTCTGTCGCCATAAAATATCTCCAGCGGAGTGTCACTAGAAACTAATCTTGACGATAATGTTCTGAATGAATGCCAACATGTTAGTTTGCAATTTTCGGTGGGTGAAGCGTCCGTAGCGTGACGGCATTCTCCTGCTCTCTCTCCTTTGCTAATATTTTTACTGTTTCTCGTCTCTCTAGTCACTAGTCGCTGATGATTTGGTCGTGTTACTTACCACACCACCACCACTGATGACACTGGTAACGCTTATACTTGGAACAAGTTTTTTTCGTGTATTCCCAGTCGGCTCATCATTTCAGACTCATTTGTTTTATGTGTGAATGCACTAGGTTTGCTTGTTTTTTCATGACACGGTTTTTCACGTCTTCTCTCTAGTGAGTTTAAATATTAGCCCATAAAATAACCGCACAGGATTCTTTCCAAATAAGGTGATGCCGCAACAACTACTGTCATTGAGATTTTCCTTCGTGCCAGCACCCCCACACTTGCTCTTCGTGTGATGCTTTCCCTGTTCCTTAATATTGCCCCTGACTGTTCCTCCCCCTATATGATAGTTTTCACACTCTCCTTTAAGACATAAAATATTAAAGAACGAAAAAGCGACGGATGAAAATAACAATAAAATATTATGAATGTTTTAAGAAGCCTTGATGGCTGTGGTGGAGTCTTAGAGGAATTCAACCTTTTCTTTTGCATTTTGAAAATGAAAGCAAGGATAAGGATATAGCACTGCTTGTGAGCAGAAGTATTGTCAAGACAATTAATCGTATTCTACCACGCGATATACCGCCTCGAACGACTGGCTACCGTAAAGGATTGGTGGCCAATTTTGTTAACGGTTACGCTTGAGTTATAGAATTTGCCTGGGTTTATTATCGTTGGGCAATGAAGTCGTAAAAATGCCAGAGTTGTAGGAGTTATACTGATTTGACCAACTTACTGTAAGTTTTAAGATCTGTAAGAGATGCTGAACTCGTAGTTGTGTTGTTGTTGGGGAGGTTGTTGTTAGAGTGAGAAGACTTATTGGGGGAGGGTGCTTTGACACCAGGTCGAGTTGCTGCCGGTCCATGGATCCTCGGTCGTTTCATAGGGGGAACAAGTCGGGGTCCAGGAGGGAGACCAACCTGGGCATAGTAGCTGTGGTAAAGAGACTCAAGCTGCAGTTTCAGACTGAAGACGATTTCATAGCGAGATATATGATGGTGACATTGAAAACGAAAAAACAACAACAACAATCCCAACCAATCACTGTCAAGGCTTTAAGTATTCAGTCATTCGAACTTTTCATTTTTCAGATTAATTACATTGAGAATAATAGGGAAACTAAAACCGAGGAAAAGAACCGAATTGGAAGATATATGTATATGTAGTAATAAGAGCTATACTGGATAATGGTATTCATATAAAATGAAATGAAATACAGATATTAACTCAAGAAAATTTATCTCAGAATGCGAAACGACTTGAAAGAAACAAATGACTGTGGGATAATTATGCTGTGATAACTCCACATGCACAGTGCATTGTAAAATATATGTGACCGAAAACCGTCACTGTCGGATAAGTTTTGATACTCAGCAAAACGCGGATGAAATCTCGTTCTACGTATTTGACATTATTATGATTCACATTTTATAGATTGCACACGGTGTTCTGGATGTATATGGTAGTAATTACTAAACTTTTGCAATTTAGCTAGAAATAACAATCAACTGAAAGCCACCATAGCAACCTTCCTTCAGATTCCCTACAAAAAGAGAAAACTGTCTGTTAGTCACTAGCGCAAACTACAGTTATCATTCGCGTAGCTTGGTAGCTTGTACGTACGGAAATCCTCCTCCATGCCATAATAGCGAGAATAATTTAAAAGCTCTTTTCATTAAAGCGAAACGGATTTTCGTTTAAAATATGGTTTTCATAGATTTTCCTTCGATGTATGTGCTTTCTTATTCTTTCTACAGTCATGACAGCAATCATAAAGCAATAAAAAAACCTACGTCACTGCCTTTGCTAATGCTGTCATCTTTTACACTCACATAAATACATCAAAAACATGGAAACAATTGAAAGGATGAGTTATCTTTCCTCTCTGATGTCTTGAAAATAAGTCTTAGGTTGGAAATTTTAGAAAACTGCTGAGAACATTTTCAGTTACTAAGCCGTTCTGCTCATCGTTTCAATACTTTATAATTCATATATAGGTTTGATTATTTTGAGCACACTTAGAGCTTCCTAACCATGCTTTCCATTTTCAACTGCCCCTACAGGGACTGTGCCAAATGCGCTTTGAGCATCAAAAAATTTTATCTATCTTAATAGAAACGCGTCAACCCTTTCTTCAAAAATGCTACGAATAAACTGTCAGGATTTCTGGATTGGTATGGAGGAGAATTCACTACCGCCATAGACGAAATAATTGTACAAACGCACCTAAAGCATTGGCAGCACGTCAATGCCAAAACTACACGGTTCTCATTTTACCGTTTCGGGCGTTTTTCACGGACTGAAAGAAATACGATGCTAAAGTTCTAAAAGTGCAAGTAATGTAATTACCGTTTTTAATACTTTAATGCTTCGAACACACTTGCAGTGGGGTCCAGACGGCCATAACTGGCCGTCCCACGGCTGATTATGGCCGCGGCTAGTTATGGCCGTCGCACGGCTAGTTATGGCCGTCGAATTAATT
>VICI01000457.1:0-38060 GCA_019593645.1 Akabosia matsudoensis | reverse complement strand
TATCATTTATTCATATACGACTATTACAATATGTATAGCGGGCTTAAGAATTTGTTGACTACTGACTATAACATTATGTTTTCACAGATTTCTTTCGTTTTTGAAAATTCAATGGATCTGTAAGTTAGGTTAATTCCCTCCTTTATAACGAACGACTATTATATAACAGCTTCTGCAAAAGAGAGTATAAATTATTACATAATTATGGAACGCTTCATGATTCGAAACCCCTGTTTGCATCTATATTGCCTGTTTTCTTACAAAAAAATCTTTTTCTTAGGATTTAAACATATCCGAGAGTAGCCTCTCTATCGGTATATCTCCCACTGTCTGCTTGAAGAACAGCTCCTCCAGTGTTTTTCCACTTATACGACGAATGAGTGGGAGCAACAGGAGGAGTTTGCCAAATCGGATTTTGTTTGGTGGGGTGCGACCAAGGCAGTATTCTTGCAGCATAACATGTGTTTGATCTTGAAGTACCTCTACTTGCATGTGCTCTCGGAGGGATGGAACTTCTATGAATCAAAAATAGACAATTTCTGCAAAACATCTTTACAAAAAAAAAAAAAAAAAAAAAAAACCTGCAAAGCTTTTAAACTGAATAGTTAGTTGGTTTACCTGGTTTAAAGAGAACCAATGCTTTTAAGCATGCCAGTTCAGTATGGTCTGGTCTTACACTTTGTATTCTTTCTAACGTCTCTCTCAGTAGCCTGGCATCCATGTGTAGAGTTGAATGGCGCTGTCGAGGAACCACTGAACCAGAGACCAACAAACCTTCATAGTAATTACGATTTCGAATTATTTTCATGTTTTATTGTATACCTATATCTATGTACGATTATTATTATTTTTCATAAGAAGGATTATTGGAAGCGTACCTTCATCGATAGTAAGTCCCCACTGTGCACCACTCAATATGAATAGCTCTGGCCATGCTTCTTCTAAAAGTAGAGCTTGATCATCAAATGGTAGCTGAAACGTTATTTACAATTAAACAAGTTTAGCAATTGAACAAACTAATTAGCAGCACACTTTGTTGAATATCATACATTTAGAAAGGATGGAACACTTCTTGCCCACTTAACACTGAGAAAGAGCAGTTTCGCTGCGGATTCATAAATGCTCTCATTTACAAGCGTATTCACGTGTAACGTTTCCAGGAATCTGTAGTGGTTTTGATGATTGTGGATGCTTGTGGGATGACCTTGCAGATCTTGCTCGCCTCCAGAGGAACTGACCTCATCCTCGCTTGCTATCAAGCCCGAAGGCGGATTCAAAGCCGTTCCATTACGATGAAGTAGGTTAGAATTTGACGAATCATTGTTTCTCTCTGATGTCTTGGACGAAGTTTGTACCAATGTAACATCTTTTACGCTAGTATTATCTGTAGGGCTGTTACTACTATTCGAAATTGTAGACGACGACGATAACCTTTTAGTGTGTACAAGCATTGATGTAAAAGGAGACTGATGAGCTGCAGCGACAGCTGCGGCTGCTGCAACAGAAGCAGAATCGTTGATGTTAATAGAAGATGGGAATACACCAACATTTCCACCTCCAGGGTGCCCCGAAGTTACATTCCCTCCAAGTCCAGAACCAACTCCACTGCCTCCGAGAACTGACCTTGAAGTGGGAAGAATACTGATAGGAAAGCTTGCACTTAGGGCAGTGGAACCTCCACCAAAAAATGGTGGATAAAATGGTGGCTTGATAGGAAAATAGTACGGAGAAAAACCACTTACTTCCGGTTCCCGCAAATTGTGATAAATACTTTGGTTTTGAAGTAGTGGCACGCGGTGCCCTTTCGTGCTGTACTGCTACAAAAGAAATGAAAAAATACATGGGTTTTAAGGCCAAAGCGAGAAATTTAGTCATATTATCATCACATCTTCTTCCCCATCATTTATGTATTATATGATAATCAATTATGTTAGCTGGCTGAACTTTGACTTCGTCGTAACCTTCGAACTTCTATGTCGCACATCCCCCCACATGCATTGATCGTGATATGAAAAAACAGAATGTCCAAATACGTACCACCCTTTGCCTCTAAAGCCACGAACATACAAGTCAAGTTCATTGAGTTCAACCCTGCTTTACTAATGCTAAATGATACTGACTGGAATCTTTCTTATCAGTTGTATCTTTATAAATTATCGATTCTCTTATAATTTCTCATTAAGTGACTCACGAGTTTTCTTTGTGATAGGACTTTTAAAAGGCAAAACTACAAAATTTTGGCATGTACATTCTAAATTCTCGCTCTGAATTTACTTGTCCTTTTTTAATTACCTTTCCTATGCCAGTCGACTTAAGGAAATTTATGCGCTCTAAAATGGATCAGCTTCAGTAATTCACGAGGTAATGAAAGGAAATGTACACCTCAGAAAATATAAATAGAGCACAGTTTAATGGCAAGTAAGTGTCGCTTAAAATTACATTTTTCTCTTTCCTGTGTCCTCACATTTTTTTCGTGCTCGGTCTCTATGTGAGAATGAGTGCAGCTGGCGGTGACACAAACAGCATTCACACTTCTCCTCTTATGGACTTGTCCTTACTAATGGCATGATAAACACGGGGCACAGCTTTCAAGTGGCTGACAAAAGTCCCCCATTCACTTTCCACACGCCAATCTTTTTTACCAGCGATGCTTTACCACATTTTGACGGTAACTGGCTCTCACTCACTATATTTTGGTGAATGCGTAAAACACGGCTGAATGCCTTTGTCTCCTAAAAAGTCTTTTGAGTAATTTATTGTTACGCTAAATAGTGCAAACCCCAACTATTTAATTTTGTGGTGATATATTGTATCACATTACTAATATATCTCACAAGAAGTGTGGCGGCTTCAACAACAATGACAACAAAAGCTCTACAGCAATATTCGAACAGAGATTCGGATTGTCATTCCAAGCATCCATTGAATAGGAAAACGACAAAGTTCTAGATGATAAAAAATACAATACGTTGTCATTTTCACCGTTTTTTAACGCCTCAACATGGATAAACGACGCTGCTGCCTGCTACCAGTTAGTCTTGCAAGCTATCTATTCAGCTATGCTCTTTGCAGATCTATTCATCCCCTCCGTGAGCATTTGCTTTTACAATGTACAATGGTTTTATGCAGATATCCTAGTTTTAAGGCAAACGTACTTCAACAATTATGGGAGACCGCGATAGCAGATAAAAAGACGTATAATAACCTTCCTGCAAAGAGATTCCAGTAAGTAAACATCATTGATGGAGAAAGAGTGGGCTCAATAGAAAGTGTACATCAACTCAAGAAGCAAACAACTTTCCTCTCTCTGGTCTTCCTGACACTTTGGACTGTCACAAAGTGGTAACAGAGCATCTCGTTTTGTAATCCTTTCCCTTTGCTTTCACATTTTGTCGTTCTGGGGTTAGTTCACGTTTCCCTAAGCTTTCGCATTTTTTTTTGTGTAAATACAACTTTTGTCTGACTTATGAGACTTTGTAAAATCAATAGAAAAGCTGTAATTAGGAAATATCAGTGGTACCATTGTGAGTGATATGGTATGCTGAAAGGAGAATTAGATGAAGAATAAAAAATTAAAGCTATCAGAACTGCAACATACTAGAGCAGTAAAATAGCATACTTGCATATCCACTAAATTTTAATGATATATTACTTTAAACTATGACATAATCATAAAACCTCTCTAATGACTGCAGTATTTCCAAGGAATGACAGTTTCCTTTTCACAAACGTTATGTTTCTTTCGCATGACACATGCGTTTTATAATTGTTCATACGATTTTTTGTTGTACTGGGGCAAATGAAGAACAGATGAACAGACCACACGTAATTCAAAATATTCGTACGTATTATGAGGTGCCTACAGTATTAATAGATACATATATGTATACAATATATTTGCAGTAAGCCAAAAGATAAACTATAAAAGTAAAACTTCTGTTGCGACTCGGTGAAACTTCTCCAATTGACAATGTTAATGTTTAGGACATGATACGGTAAAATGTATATCAGAGAAAGTGTTGGTAAGCCGAGAAGGAAAATGGAAACAAGAAGATAGTCATAAATCAACATTCATTTCCTTCAAGTATCTTATACGAAAAAGCAGTGATATTGCGTGTAGGTCTATAACAATATCATTGTTATTTCAGTGGCAGGAAGAAGAAATCCTGCTCAAGCAGTCATCAAAAATTTATCCGTGAAAACTTTCGACAACTCAAAAGGGCATCATTAGTCACGCAATAATAACACGACCAGCTGGATTTGTTCCCAATACTGTGGTGGCGGTAGGAAAAGGTTGAGTTGACATGGTGGTAGTGTTGTTGTAAGCCAAAAGGGCTTGTGCCTTTTGTGCTCATTTTTTACGTTCAACATTTACCAGTTCGATGTATGGACTCAATGTTATCAAGTGGGCATGGCGTGTCATACAATATAAATATATTTTATCGGCTACATTGACGTTGATGATAAACGCTGATAGAAAAGCGCTATGGTTAGCTCTTTTGTCTTTTTGATGGAAGGTACAATACAAAGAAATTCCATATGGAGAGACAAGTTGTAGCCAGAAAGCAAGAACTAACTGCTCAGGTTACCAAACAGCAGGTCGAAAATCCTTTCTCTGCCTTTCCCCACAGTAGCTCATTAATAAATTGATGAAGTATAAATGATGTGAAAGTCATTCTTGAGTGGCGAAGGAGGACAGTTCGGGTTGTTTGCGTACAGTAAATTATTATATTTATCTATTGAAAAGCAAAATAAGCATCTGGAAAGTAACACGTTTCAGCTTGCCCCAATTGTCTCTTGATTGTTGACAGATAGAACGGAGCTCCAAGTGCTTGCTCTTTTGTAAATATGTATGCGTTGCGTATATTAGTACAAGAATAATGTCATCATTAAGTAAGATGACAGTGCTTGCACGATCTTTTTCTGTGCGGCGAATAAAAATATGAGACAAGTGTCTCTGAAATTAAATCCTTCACTGGAATAGCAGTGAAAGCCTGAACAAACAGGGCCTTTTCTCAACAGATACATAAGTTTCAATACATACAAGTACAGATGTAAAGTAACATCCCTTACTTGTCGTTGTTGATATCCTCAATAATTACTTTATTTTATCGACAAATGATTGGACGAAAATCGATGAACAACGTCACCAGTATGTTTTTGAATTTCTTCCAGAGAAATCCTAATTAATTTAACAAAACCCTTAAAGGGCTTTCGTACTGTGCCGTAACTTTATCCTTGAGGACTAAATTCCAAATTTTTTGAGAGAGAATCTACATTAACAGATCTACAACTTATGCATATGACTATTTTGCTCACCTTCCCGTTTCATATTCACTTCCAGGCATTTCCTGAACCTGCATGCTTGACATTGATTCCTGCGGGTAACATCTACTATGCAGCTGTTGGTCTCTTTGCATACGTAATCCAAGTTTCTATAAAACAATAAATTAATGTGATCATTCAATTTGTGTACACAAGACAGGTGTCAAAATGCAGCCTTTCTAACATCTATTTAAATACTATTCATGTAAAATTGCAGAGAAGATTACCTTCGAATCGATCTTTTAAAGAATCCGCGACATCCATCACAGGACGACACCCCATAATGTTTTCCACTTGCTTTGTCCCCGCACACTCGGCATAAAAGTTCAGGCTTAGAAGAAGTTTCCTTGTCCATGTTTCTCTGAGCAATCAAAATGTTTGACTACGCTCAAAAATCTTACGTATAGCACTGTAACCATTCCTTAATTGCTGATTTTGAGAGACAATCATGAAACCCGATTTTTAATATTGTATGATTTGGGGAACAGGAATCTGGCCTTGATTAAATAAGAAAAGCGTAACAGGGTACTTTTTTTTGGTTCCATAAACTAACATATCATAGATGGCAATTAAAAGTAGTGAAATCATTTCTGTATTTCAAACTCATTTCTATTTCTACCCTAATTTTTTCACAATAAAAACGGACTTTTAATTACAAGTTTGTGTCATAATTAGTAAATGGTTATAATTTTTGTGCTCTGTTGTCACAAAATATTTGGAAAGCAAAATACAATGCTAAAGACATTATGAGACCCAAACCATCAATAGTTGATAGTTTAGATTGAGGTGTTCATCGCAATTAGGGTACGTTTTGCAGTTCCTTTTTATTTTCGATAATGAGAGAGTAAAAACAATACTCTGCCAAGCAGTATTTCTAAAAGTTACCACAATATGGAAAATGGAGAGCAAATCATATTTGCCTACTACGGGCACACTTATAAATAATTCAACAAGAAATGAAGCATGACAGGTGAGGTCTCTTGAGGTGAAAATTGTTGGCTCACAAGATAAAAAGGTCGATAGATATTTACCTTCTTGGACTAAAGTTATAGATTTCTTTCTTTTGTCTTTCTGGCCATAAGTCAACGGTGGATATAGACGCTCATTACGAATTAATTGCAGGCTTCATTTTGTTGCGCAGTCTTCTAATCACACTGACAGCTCGAAATGAATAGCCAATAGAAATTTCCGGCTGTAAGCTTTCATTAAGGATCAGTGCATAAAATATGGGCAATTTTGAAAACCCCTTTAGAAAACATTTTAAACTCTTCGACTGTTTTAACTGCCCATTTTCCTGCAGCTGAATGCGACGTTGAAATTTTTATGTAAAGGTAAATATATTGGATCGTATCAATCACCAGGTAGGTCCACTTCCAAGATATTGCATTTTACTATGGGGCAATATGAAATTTTAGAATCACTTGACTGCTTTTTATGCAAAGTTTTGGGTTCAGCATTCAATCAGTGCAGTGTTGTACTGTACTCTTCAATCATTTAATAATTTACAGTTTTTCCTTTACAGCTTTCACATGCATTGACAGGACAAAATTTCTATTGACAATTCGTTTCGCTCGAGGAAGAAAGAAGCCAGAACTAATGATGCAAAGGCTTACATGATAGTAATCAAAAATCAGTTTTCACTCACACAGGCAAGCAAACCCTTCAGTGCAAGCATATTAATATAAGGGATGATATGTTAGATTATATAAAAAATGCCACCGATTACTTTTCATCATAAGGTTTTACTATGTAATATGCCGTTGCCGTTACAGTGCACAACTTCTTGCATCACAAAAACTCACAACACACATGGTACTTTGGTTCATTGACTATTCAGCCATCTGCTACGCCTGCATAAATAAAAGAAAACTGAGTACAAATTGTTAAAAGAAAGTTTAGGTGTGAGCAAGGTTTGAGTGTAGCTTTGAACCTATTCATGCATAAAACAGGACTTGAGGAAAATCCGTTTCCACTGGAAGTTTTTAGCTATTACCATACAGCTCATTATGCAGACAGTCACAAATTTTCAAGTCATCATTTAGCTGTTAAGTAAATCGGGGAATGTTAAGATGAGTTTCAATTTTTTCGTCTGTTCAAGTTTCAATCTAAAACTTTAACATGAAATAAGCAATCGATCATTCACGTTAATCTGTTTCCACGAAATATGTATATGCGTATTATGCAAATTATAGATGGTTGCATTACATTCAACGAACCTTCAATGTATATGCTGACGTGCTAAATGATAACACAACTTTTACTATTAAGCATCGCCTGAAATATTAAGTTACTCCGTGCTAAGTCGCCATATGTGCTGGCCACCTTGTTGCCAAAAAACGCTTGACGTGAATCATGAAACATATATAAAACAGGTAAATCAATGAGTCTTATCCGAGTCATAACCTTTTACTTGTGAATAATAAGGCGTTTATGACGCAGGTGGTTTTAACCCCATCACAAAAGGTGAGCATTCAGAAAATCCCTTAAACAATGTGTACAAAACTTGAGCACACCTCGCGTGTTTTAAACAGTGAAAATAAATAAATAAATACAGATCGTGCCAAGTTAACAGGTGTGATCCACCTGTCCAATGTCGCACCGGTAAAAAAAGTAAAACTAAATCAGGGTTGGAATCAAAGCAAGGTGCACCAGAGTCATGAAGTCAGAGCCTCCTATATATATTTGAGGATAAGGGCAATTCTATATGGGGAAAACATGCAATAGTTTTTTTAACAATATTTATCGGACACTATAGCTTTGCATGAATACTTCCTGGATTGTCCCGTGCTTAGGGCCACAAAGATTAAAAAAGGAACAGATAAATCGTGTTCGTGACAACTTTTCGCCATACCCCATAACTCTCAGCTACATTTGAACTCAGCCAAGTTCGAATTCTTAATTGCATGTTTTAATGACCTAAACTTTAAACAACCTGAGCTGAACTTTCATACTAATTATGGAAAGAATTTCGGTTGATAAAAAAGGGCATTCTCATTTTGCCCCTAGAGTACTTCGTTAACGCTCAGCGTAAAATTGGATTGAAATGAAATCGGTTTATCGATACATTTCATGTGACCTTATGCAAATCGCCAAACTTAGATTATATTATATCACAGTTTAATGAATGATTGTATCACTTACCAAAAATGACAGATCGATTTGCTACAGCATTTAGCACTGAAAAACTGCTCACTAGGGACCAGGGAAATTATTTCCCTATAAATTGTAATAGCCTTTAATGCTATGACTAGTCTGCAACGCTGTCGATTGTGTTTAAAGTATCGATTTTACATTGTCTAAATTCATACAAGCTAGAATGTAGTTAATGCTGGCCACTCAAGTAAATAGGAAGTATGTATTTGAACAATTGTAAAAGCACTTATGACAGGAAGAACAAGGGAGAAGTGACACGGAGTCCAGAAGATCAAAGAATGCTCTCCAAGAGAAAATGACTTATCAGTTAGGTTAACGCCAGAGAAAGGTGCAACAGGAATTCCATATTTTTCGTAGAAGAGCAGAGGAAGTACGCGGAAAGCAGTATAATTGACGTTTATCATTATTAAAAAGAACAAAGTACCTCGAGCAAAGCCAGTGTGTAGAGAATCAGCTCACACGTCACACGCACCGAAAGAGGAGTCTCCGGAGAAATCATTGCAAGGGTGCCCGGGCAGCGGTGATAGGCTCGACAAAGTTGCTTGCTTTCTCATCTTTCATACGCCTTCGGTGTTGGAAACTTGATTCTTATTGGTGTATTGGGCGGAGTGTGAGCTTTTACCCTTTAACCGTCCACCGAGAAAAGCTATTCATGTCAGGGTTTACTACTTGCTCGTTTCAACTGTGCCATGAGCGGATGCTCTGCGAAAAAAAACCTAACTTTTCTGCTAACTCTCCATATGAAACCCGGCTATGGTCTGAATTATACACTGTCTACGCTGCCCATCCGAATATCCAGGCAATCTATTTCCATTGAAAAATTCAGATAACCCTTTCATCTTTTCGAATATTCGAATTACCTTTCCCCAATACTAAGGACAAGTATACCCAGAGCCCGTTTTATAGAAAGATACAAACATATTTATTTCTATCAGGAACATGGCACGAATTCAATGTTATTTATTGTTATTGTGAATATTGAAATGCACAAAATAAAGTTGTCTTTGCGGTAAGACCTTTAGTTTGTAATGTTTGCAGGTGGATATAATTTAATCTTAGATGGATTCGGCCAAACACTTCGTAGCAGCATATAGACTCTGAATACAGGACAACCTACATAAATGTGGGGATTAAGTCCTGGATCCAGTGGTTGCGGTTAACAGTTTCGAAAACTACATGTTTAGTTATAATTTTTCTCATCCTATATTCATGACTGCGTTGATGCATTGACTGTTTCTCATAATTATTTTGTGGAATGAAATGGACAGGTTTCTAGATCTAGTCCACTACGAAAGATTTCTCTGTTTAAATGTGATTTACTGAGAATGGCGATCTTATATTTTATTCTAGAAGGTGCCCGCTCTGTCCGTAAAAATGGAATCTCCTTCCATTATACTGAGTTAACGAGGAGAAAGTTTTTCGAGATGATCAGTGCAGTGTGGGTCTTTTCAATAGTGTACTGTAAATACGGCGCAGTTTCATGCATTAGGATTCAAGCTTTGCCTTGTTTGCAGGAGTGACGACATCAGTCCACTATACAACTAAAAGCGATTGATTGTTTATTCTTCATTTCCGGTTTCAGGTACCATGTACAACTACCGCTACTTACGCCGGAAGGTAACCTTACGACCATTTTCAGCCTGAAGGCTTTGTCTGATCTAAATACAAGTCAGAAATATTGAATCCGAATGATAGTAACAACATCCTTCATTTTAGTCCCGAAAAAAGAATTTTTCGTGTTTCTATTTTGTGAATAAATAATATGATATCATTGTATTGTAGCATACCTGTTACTAGCTATTTTCACGATATTCAGAATCAAACCACGTAATCCTGAAAAATCAATGCAGTTTTAGCAAAACAAATCGCAGAAAAATTTAAATGCTATGAAGTATACCTTAAAATTGGTCCCACAAGTTCAATCATAATTTTGTTAGTAAAAAGCAAAGCTATATCACGGCCATAAAAAAGTAGGCATTTTCATAATCCATTCAAAAGATCCATCTCGCCTGGCCAGCCCAATTGCAACCAGCGGGGATATTTAAGAGCATCGCTGAGTTGTCAATTTCTGACTCAGAGCTCTCTGCAGTGAGCACATACGTGCAGTCTGATTCGGCTGCAGAGACCCTGTATGACTTGATGATCAAAACACTAATGACGATGAATCCAGGTGCATGAATGAACATTATTTTTGTATTGACAAACAATAAAGTTAAAATTATCTTTCTCGTAAACACTATCATCTCAGCAGTCCACGTATGCACTAACAAGTTTTACATGTAAAAATGGACATCCGTTGACACTGCTATCCACCCAAGAATGGAAGCTCGCTCACCATAGTCAAGTAAAAGTAAAGCTTCTCCCATATGTTTCTTGCATGTAGACAGTATCTGTCTTGAAATTCAAGACAAGTGTATACCAGCAGTCGGTTTCCTTATCAAGTCTGTAACACTCTGACAGGAATTTCGCCAAAGTGTCATCCGTGTTGTCGTTTCCGTACGTGTACAAAAGATTCCGGCAAAGATTTTTTGAAATAATTAAATATTACATTTATGCTGACACGGGTATTTTGTAGAATTTAGCCTGCTTGAAGTGTGGAGCCGACAAGAAATTGTGAGTCAAAGTGTTTTAGATAAGGCATATCAGAGTGTAAGTTCTCTTGTTAACTGGTCATGATTGAAAAGTAAAATAATAGAATAGTTAGCAGAGTAGAGTTTTCTTACGGTTACTTACGTTTGTGTTTGCTTCCTCTGATTCTAGGAAAGAACTGGAACAATTTAGGACGGACAGCAAATTTTTAATTTTAATTTTTTTGTTCGAAGACCGCACCAATTTATTTGCAACTGGATAACACATTAAACCGCAATGGTAAAATATTTATTACATAATGATTATATTTTGCACTAGTATGTACTTGGTTATCTTCTAACTTTATGCATTTGTGTATTTAGTGTCGTAAGTTGCTTTGTTTGAGATTTGTTCATTTTTGAAAGCTTCTAGTGAGCGGACTTAACATGGAATTATTTTCTATTTACATAATTCAGAATCATTTTGTTTGTGAGTAGGCGTATTGCTGTTGTATTCAAATTTTATAATTACCGAAAGTTGCATTTTCAGTGTTTTTTTTGCTATTTTCAAAACAATATTTAGCCAGTTTATTTACTTTTACTAACATCTTACAAAACCAACCAAGCATGAACAGCTGGCTGTCATTGTGCCAGCTTGAATAATGAATCACTGAATCAGCCGGCTGTGTTGAGTCGGATTTAGCAGTAAATACATTAGTTGAAAACAAATCTTGTCTTATCATCAGTTAGGTTTTAGGTTTAAGAGTTGATACGTTATTTAATCAATTACGCTTTGGATATGGGTCAAGGTTCCAGTTTAAAAACAGAGTTCGGAATGCAGTCTTCAAACTCGCACGCGGCATCTCGACATTCATTCAACAATGTAAAAAAAATACACTATTCCAATGGTCGTTTTTCGTTAACTTCGGTTTTCGTTGCTGGATTTAAGATCTTGAGTTATAGCTTGATATTTCGTACGTTTTATTTTCCTTACTCTGTGAGGAAGTGCACTGACTGAATTCGGTTTTCTAGACTGTATCCTTTTACCAACAGGTGTATTCGTTGGGTTATAACGCTTTTTATTCTTCAAGCTGATTACTGGAGTCTTCAAATCAAAACAATTATTTACTATTTACAGCCCCTTAAACTTGAAGTGAAGCGGAAGCTTACTGCGAGGTCGGACAGGGTCAAATGTGTTGATCTCCACCCGTCAGAACCATGGCTGTTAGTGTCCTTATATAACGGTAACGTCCATGTTTGGAATCATGAGAGCCAACAACTCATCAAAACGTTTGAAGTATGTTTATAGAATGTTCTGTTGCTAAAAATGAATTACCTAAGTTATCCTCCTACTAAGTAAAATTGTTTCCAACAGGTTTGCGATCTTCCCGTGAGGTCCGCTAAGTTCGTGGCCCGGAAAAACTGGGTCGTAACAGGCTCTGACGATGTCCAGGTTCGGGTATTCAACTACAATACGCTAGAAAGAGTACACTCTTTTGAAGCCCATTCGGACTACGTACGGTGCATTGTAGTTCATCCAGTACAACCGTACCTACTAACCAGTAGCGGTAAGTTTGTTTTTTTGAGATCTGCCATTCTTGTTTCCTATTTTGAGAACTGAATAACAAATTTCTAACTTGGTTTGCAGATGATATGTTGATCAAGTTGTGGAATTGGGAGAAATCATGGAGTTGTCAACAAGTATTTGAGGGACATACTCACTACGTTATGCAAATTGTTATCAATCCCAAGGACAATAATACTTTTGCTTCTGCGTCTCTCGACAGAACTGTCAAGGTTTGATTTGGCTTCATTTAATTTGGTCACTAAATCTTCTCAGTATTGTATTCATAAGCAATTATATATTGGTCTTCAGGTTTGGCAACTTGGATCGGCTACAGCCAACTTCACTCTGGGACAAGGTGGGGATGGTCACGAGAAAGGAGTCAATTGCGTGGACTACTATCATGGAGGCGAGAAACCCTACCTTGTCTCTGGCGCGGACGACAGAGTCGTAAAAATTTGGGACTACCAAAATAAAACCTGCGTTCAGACCTTGGAGGGTCATGCATCCAATGTTTCGGCCGTAGCATTCCATCCAGAACTACCAGTCATTCTGACAGGTTCAGAGGACGGTACTGTCCGGTTATGGCATGCAAACACCTACCGATTGGAAAACACACTGAACTATGGACTCGAGCGAGTATGGGCTATTGCATGTCTTAAAGGTTCCAACAATGTTGCTGTCGGCTATGACGAGGGCAGCATCATGTTCAAGGTGAAATTTGGAGATTACTATTCGTCTATATCAAATACATGCAGTTAGGTTTTTTAAACGATTTTCTCGAAACAGGCTGGTCGGGAAGAACCTGCTGTCTCAATGGACACGAGCGGAAAGATTATTTGGGCAAAGCATTCTGAGGTTCAGCAAGCCAATTTGAAAGCTTTGGCGGATGGAGCTGAAGTCAAAGATGGAGAGAAACTCCCATTGGCTGTTAAGGACATGGGGAGCTGCGAAATTTATCCGCAAACCGTGGCGCACAATCCCAATGGACGGTAAGTTAATTTTAGCAATGAATTTGCATAGCGTGATTAATTGTTGACCTCCATGTTTATATATCTTTAACAGATTTGTCGTCGTTTGTGGTGATGGAGAGTACATTATTTACACTGCCATGGCCTTACGTAACAAAGCATTTGGACCTGCTCAAGAGTTTGTATGGGCACTTGATTCTTCGGAGTATGCTATTCGAGAAAACTCATCGTGCATTAAACTTTTCAAGAACTTTAAGGAAAAGAAAGTTTTCAAGCCAGAATATGGTGCTGAAGGTAATATATCACAAGTGTATCTGCCATATTAAATTCTTTATAAACGAAGGGCTAATTGGTCGATTACTTGTATTTAGGAATATTTGGTGGCTATTTGCTTGGAGTGAAGTCAGTGTCTGGACTGGCGTTCTACGACTGGGAGACCCAAGAGCTTGTACGTCGTATTGAAATTAGCCCGAGGTCAGTGTTCTGGTCAGAAAATGGCGAGTTAGTTTGTATTGCTACTGAGGAAAGCTATTTCGTTTTGAAATACAATGAATCGTACGTAAATACTGCGAAAGAAACAAAGGATGGTTTAACAGAGGATGGGTACGAAGAGGCATTCGATGTAAGTGGACAACACTTAAGAAGTTAAGGTGTAATTTACACTAAGATGTTCTAGTTTCAGCCCTGCTTAAAATTTCCATCTTTTGAAATTAGGTCCTTGGTGAAAATCAGGAAATAGTAAAAACTGGAATTTGGGTCGGCGATTGTTTCATATACACCAATAGTGTGAATCGCTTGAACTACTATGTAGGAGGAGAAATAGTTACAATTTCACATTTGGATAGGTTTGTGCATAAGAATTGTAATATTTCTTTTCTTATGAGTTGTTATCGAAAGTGAAATTTTACCACTATTTTATATTCGTAGGACTATGTATTTACTTGGCTACATTCCTAAAGACAATCGGCTGTATTTGACGGATAAGGAGCTCAACGTTGTCTCATATTCTCTTCTGGTCTCTGTTCTCGAATATCAAACTGCTGTAATGCGCAGAGACTTTGAGACCGCGGATAAGGTGCTTCCAACTATTCCAAAGGACCAGCGAACTAGAGTCGCCCACTTTCTCGAGAAACAGGTTCGTACAAGTTTTAAAGGATTCGCAATCACAGTTACTTGTTCGAGATCTCGAGGCTAAATCTTTTTTTTTTATCTCGTAGGGATTCAAGCAACAGGCGTTGGCTGTTTCTTCGGATCATGAACACCGTTTCGATTTAGCCGTGCAACTTGGTGACCTCAAGATTGCTTACCAAATCGCCAAAGAAAGTGACAGCGAACAGAAGTGGAGACAGCTAGCAGAAATTGCAATCAATAAATGTGACTTCACTTTGGCCCAAGAAGCTCTTCACAACGCAAATGATATGGGTGGTTTACTCCTCCTCGCCACATCGGGCGGAAATACTGAAATGATTCAGAAACTCGCAGCTACTGCTGAATCCTCTGGGAAGAATAACGTAGCATTCACTTCGTACTTTATTCTGGGGAACTTGGATAAGTGTCTGGATATTTTAGTGAATGCCGAGCGAATTCCTGAAGCTGCCTTCTTTGCTAGGTAAACGGCTAATCAACTTATTCATCCATTTTTGTAAACAGTGGAGTAAAACTTTTGGTCTATTGATTTGTATAGAACGTACCTCCCCAGCCAAGTTCCGAGAGTTCTCTCTCTGTGGAAAGAACAGTTGGGGAAAGTAAGTGAAAAGGCTGCCCAGAGTTTAGCGGACCCCATTCAGTACGAAAACCTGTTCCCAGAATACAAGGACTCGTTGAAAGCAGAGCAGTTCGCGGCCCAACAGCGCAGAAATATTCCACCCGCAGCGCAATATGGAAAAGTTCCCGTATGCTTGTAACATATTAATGTTCTCTTACCAAATAAAATATTTAGCTAACGTGATCTATTGTAAACAGAGCCTTCAGGATGGATCTATTCTTGAAGAAATGAAAGCTGCAGAAGCAAGTGGACAGTTCAGATACGTTCCAAATGAATCTGTGTCATCAAACAATATTGATATCGAAGAGAAGGAAAAACCACTTATTCCACCTCCTAGGAATGAAGTTCCTCTCCAAGTTCCACCTAAGGTCGTTCCATCACAACCTTTAGTACCTAGTGCAGCACCTCTTATCCCTACTCCAGCAGCTCCCGCTGCTCCACCTGTAGCCAAACAAGCTGCGCTGCTTACCGATGAGTTCTTAGATCCTGAGCTAGACCTCGAGTTGGAAGGAATGAATTTGGACGGAGATGATGAGGTTTGTTATTTTAACGGTCAAGCGAATGAGTACATTGCTTTTGCTTTATTAATGCTGACATGCACGTTTATGATTTATAACAGGAAGTTAACTTCGACGAGGATCTTTTAGAAGACGACTAATCTTTTGAGGAATAAGGTTCTTTCCGTATCAGTTCTGCCATGTTGATGATCCCCCAAAAAAAGAGTCCCTGATTTGATACGAACGAAATTACATCTTGAGTTGTTCAATCATCAATTATGTAAGTTTGAGTATGTAATTTATTTGTAATGTGTAAAAAATATCATTGCATTAAATTAGGTTTCTTGTAAAAACCGTTTTTATTACTCGTCATGAGTTATTATACCAGTTATTATCATTCTTTTAGCAGTTAACTGACTGAAACTCATTTACTGCAATAACAGCAAAGTTAAAGCTAAAACTAAAAAAATGTCTTAGCTGAATTGTAACTATACATTAAAATTCGACACTTGGGACAAAATGTTATGAGCAATTCAACTCATTTATGCTCCGAACCCCCTGCACATCTTTTGAAAAGCATTCCTTTCCTTGCTTTGAAGGTACATATGGGCCAAACCCTGAGATAAGATAAGGGACAGAACACTTGGGTAATCCTTTCATCGCGACTGTATGATAAAACTTATTAGACTAGCAAAAAATTATGCCAACAAAATCCACATCCTTAAAAAGTCAGAGCCATTTAAAAAACCTTCCGTTTCATTTAATAAAGACTTCGTAGTCGTTACCAGTAAAATATCTATTCATCACTGTGATCAGGGTCTGAGTCTGTTTTTGGGAGAAAAACAACTTCACAAGAGCTTCCTGACATCAGCCCACCGTTATTAGAATCTATCGACGGATGTTTTCGCATTGACGGACCTTCTTCAACATCCGTCTCTGGTGCTGATGTATCATCTTTCCTGGAACGATCTGGTTTGTTTTTCCTCCGTCTACTTGTACTTTCATCAGAGTTTTCATTTGAATTATCACCTTCCGTTCCGTCTACCAATTGCCAAGACGGAATTGCTGGAGGGGATGAGAACTGACTTCTATTTAGCAGTAAACTTTTAATAGTCGATAACTCATTCTTCACTTCTTGTATTTCGAATGACCGCGTGTAAGACTTTGAGGAATGAAGCCCCTGTAGCTGGGTATCTCGGATAAGTTGCTTCAGTTCATTTACGGATTCATTCAACTGCAAAATACTCTGCAGTAGCTGCTCGTAGTTTTGCTCTTGACGAGTTCGGGTTCCGAAAATGCGTGGTGCTACGTAGCTCTACAAACCAAACCATATTCGAAAATCAGATAAATTCGCGGAATCATTAAATCAATGCAACTTTTTTTAAAATCAGACTTTGAAAATACCTTCCATAAAGAATACAAGCTATACGATCCAATGGATATAAGTGCGACCATATTTGCAACATCTTTAGCTTTAATCCATAATGATGTTCTATTTTCATGATAACTTCCAAACGGTACAACTAAGGTTCCTGGACTGCTGCTAACATTCTATACAAAAACGAGGAGATAACAATAGAGGAAAATGTGACAACAAAAATTGTGCAATTTTCGCAAATCCCTTACATTGTTTTCCATGTCACTATACGTTCCTGCCTTTTGACAAGCCACTTCTATTTCCTTCTCCGTTAGACCCTTCTTCCTTAAAAACGCCAATTTCCTGCTCAATGTGGATGTCCGTACTCTAGGATTCTGAAGAAATGTCACCGCGGTCGCAACCTAAGAATCAAATTACGTGTTATAAGAGCTAATTTGTACTGAAAATTAAATCTTAACGTTGGTAAAAATGTTCTTACTAATTGTTCCCGAATGCTGTCCGAAACCTTTAGAGCCGAATCCTGTAAATCCTCATCTTGAAGCTGTTCTTCTGCTTTCGCAGAGTCCATTCTCAAAAATTTAAATATTCTCTTGATCCTACAATAAGATGATTGCTTCCGGTTCTCCAGTAATTGACACAAAGATAAAAAATTTGCGTTTGTAAGACAGAGTCCACACCGCATGAAATAGTGGCTTTTGACCAAAACAACAGCAAACTACTTCTTCATCAAAACCTCCTTCTAACCTACAAAGATACAAGACAACATGTTTTTTGTTTTACAGAAGTATTTTACCACTATCATCATCATCCCAACAAATCGAGCACAGTAGTCATACCTCTTTATCTTCGTCGTCTCTGGAATATTATGGACCAACCTGGTTTAGCCATACAAGTAATCTTCAATATGACATCTTTCACGCCCTACTTGCATGGCGAAAGACTATCATCTTTGAGTTGATACAAGGTGTATTGCATTCCTCCCTAATACTTCTTCCACTTAACTCACAAATTGATGCAATTGACCAATTAATTACATGCAATTACAATTTTACTGACACTCATTAGCCGGGAGCCAAGTTCCAAACATTTGTTTTGGAAATCTATGCAAATACATGTAAAAAAAAGTTGATGATGTTGTCATTGCCGTTGTGGAGCTTTCAAGCAGTGGAGGAGTTTGGAGTAGTCATTGCATGGAAAAGAAAAACTCGTACGCAAATTCCAGCCAGCCAGAGAGAAAAAATTATGGATTGGGTACTCATTCAAGAAACAACAGCAGCTGATCCTTCTCATTTACCGATCCCAGCAGAGAAGCTCCATTTGAGTGCCGTCTAGCGTCCGTTTGGGAAAATGTATTGAGTTTTGCAGAGACATAGAGGGGCAGCGGAGGCTGTACAATTTGAACTGAGCCATACCGAACAGCGTGCTCGTGATAGTAATCTAGCAACCTCTCTTCGGTACACATCAGTCCTTATAATTCCATACTAGTGAATTGGCAGAAGTAACTGTTCGGAAACATCTAAACGTAAGTAGCAATTAAAATAATTAATCAGTACATATTTCGAACCTTCCAGACAGCAGTTTAAAAATCGGCGAGATTTGTTTACGACAGAAGTCAATTTAGAATTAGTTTGTGCTTGAACAATGGACATGTGCATTGAAGGGAGAGTGAAGTTTTAATTAAGCTGTTGTTTTCTTCTGAAAATTTTAGCCTCCATCATGGGTAAGATTATGAAACAAGGAAAGGTGGTCCTCATTCTGAGCGGCCGCTACGCGGGGAGGAAGGCGATCGTTATTAAGAACAACGATGATGGCACCTCAGATAAGCCCTATGGTCATGCCATCGTTGCGGGCATTGACAGGTACCCGAGGAAGATTGTCAAGAGGATGAGCAAGGAAAAGATCGCCAAGAGGAGTAAAATCAAGACTTTCTACAAGGTAAGGAACTTTTTTGTAATATTCAGCATGTCATTATTACGCAGTTAAGAGTTAAATCGGGTGATTGTTAATATAAATTCTTAAAACGTGGTTTATTTTTGTGCTTGTGTAGGCCATCAACTACAACCATATGATGCCAACTAGGTACACCGTAGATATCCCCTTTGGCAAGCAAGAACAGAACTCCAAGTCCCTGAGGGATCCTATGAAGCGGAAGAAGGCCAGGTTCCAGATCAAGACCAAGTTTGAGGAACGTTACAGGACGGGAAAGAACAAGTGGTTTTTCCAAAAGCTCCGCTTTTAAACGTTTTTATCGTTCTGTATTTTTTCAATTTAATGGGATCGGATAAGTAAAGATGTGCGTGTCTTTATAAAAACGACTTAGTGTTTAAATTGTCAAATTTTTTTATTATTTCTGGAAGGGAAGTCAAATGCATCAAAAAAATAAGTACGAAACATTTAAACTTGTTTACTGTCATCTTTTCCGTGGAATTGGTTCTACAATTTTTCCCAGTTGTTCATTTGAGAATTGACGGGCTCTGTCGTCCCATTTACGTGACTGTAAAACGACTAATGCATGGTTCTCCATATCCACTTCATGAAGCGTTAAAACCATAGGCTGCGGCTCTGGCGACTCCGAAATTCCTGGAATCTTAATTAATAATAACCATTTATATATAAACAAAGTTCAGAGCGTTTTCTCTCTTCAGGAGCCGATAATAACTGATTTTGCCTTACAATATGCAATGGCACCAATGCTTCACCTAAAAAAGCGTTACTAGAGAGTAAATCATAATCCTTAACTGTGAACACTAGTGTCGCTGCTTCTCGTCTGCATTCATCCGATTTAATCGCCCAATAAAATGTTTCTTCAAAAGTAGGATTTAAATTTCTCCACTTGACTTGGGTCGAAGCTCTTTTTTCCTGTGCATAATAAAAAATCTTGTTCTAAAACTTCTTTACTAATTCAACTTCATCGTAAATGCTCATACATTTCCAAAGTACAGCAACGGGCGCAGTTCCATTTCCACTTTTGCATCACTAGTCGGATGCTTCGTATGAAAATATCGTAAAATCGTAAAATCATGATCGTGCGGGGTTAATCGCGAAGCAGAAAGGACTTCGACACTCAACTTGTCGTTCCAGTAGCCAATCCGAACACGCAGCGTTCCGAGCGGACTTTTTCCTCTGAAATTCTATCAAACTATTCAATTACCATTTCAACCCAGTCTCACATTGATGTTAAAAATTAGTCCATTCTCTTGTACCAAATGAAATTGCCCCCGCTCATGAAAATACAGCAAAATCAAATTCTCTGTTTGCTTCGTAAAATGACTAAACAAATCACATGCCTCTGCGTACTGCTGAGTATCCATGTCGTCTTTCGTTAGCCCAGCGTCTCCTCCTTTAAAGTAATCCTTCAAATCTGGGATAACCTTAATTACCCTATCAAACAACATTGCTTGTGTCTCTATACTGTCGAATGTGACCGTATTGGCTGTATCGTGCATAGCTTTGAACACCATGTTCCAGATAAGCTGAAGCACTTTATGAAAATTACTAGGAAGCAAAGTTTTATCAAGAATCACTATATTTCCGTCCAAGTAAGCTTTCAAAGGTGCTAACGAGTCTCCCAATCGAGAGTCGTCGACATCTTGAAGCACTCTATAAGATTCTTTAATCAGTCCGGATATCTATCGGAAAAAAATCAGGATTAAATTTTCTGCCCCTAATTATGTAGGTACATTTTGTGGACATTCTAAGCTTCATATGCAACCTACTTCTTTAGTGATTTTTCCGCCAACTTTAAGCAAAATCCTGTCGATATGCTTATCAACAAGTTGCACAGTTTTCTCTAGTCTTAATTGAGCCCTTTCCTCGTACACAACAACATTCGGTGATTTCCCACACGCCTCTTCCAACTGTTTGAGTAAATTTTTCTGATCAATTTCCGTTGACATCCTTTCCATTTGCTCCTTGACATACTCAATATTGTTCAGAGCAGTGCATAATCGTTCGGATATCGAAAATCTTCCTGAGGGATCGTAGTATCCTTCCTTTTCTAGTTTGGCATGTTTGAGCTCTGCGTAGAGGACTGTGTATGAGCATATAACTTCCATGAGAAAGTTAATGATAACGTATCCCTCTGGGATGTCAGGCCACTGAAGAGACATCCAAAACTGGACCAGTTGGGCAAACACATTAGCCGTGTCCAGGGCGGAGCTGCTTGTTAAACCAGAGAGCATCGGGTCTTGGACGTGAGTGTCAATGTGAATTGTTTTGCAAATCATTAGCGAGCCCCGGATCAAAGTAAAACCCAGCCAGAGTACAAGTGTGGGCCGGAACCAACGATGATAGTGAGCCAGGAAGGGATACTCCGCCACGCCCTTGAAAATGTCAACTTGAGCCAGTACAAATGTTTGAGTTTGCTTGAACAGGTTTAAAAACGCAGTACAAAACAGTCTATCTTTGTCTTCGTTGTGAAGCAGTATTGTTCGGAGCTTTTTGCTGTCCCGGTAAAATTGAAAAAATAGCCAGCAGATTGCTTCCACATCGTGAATAACCATTTTTTGAAGCTCATCATAAATAACTGGCTGGTATTCTATGGATGCTTTCAGCCAAAACTCTGGAGAAAACTTTACTTCGCCGAGTCGGATTAACGAGTTCACTTCTTTGATGACCTCAACGAGAGAGCCGACATACTGACCCTTGTCAACGTAGCCTTGTTGTGGAACTAGGTTGGAATATGTTTGTTGATACCACTCTAAGATACACATTCTCATTGCGGACTGGACCATCCAAAGGATTTTTGCTTGGGCTTGTGTGTTTTTGTACTTTTCCAGAATTTCCACACAATTGCGATAGGATGTTAAAGCCCATTGAACTCTGTCCAGCGGCTCGTTTAAATGGTTTCTAATAATGGGAATGATTTTATCCGTAACGATTCTCATTACATTTTCTTCGACACCGTTTTTCGACTCGTTTTCTACAGGAGGGACATCCTTAAGTCCTGACATGGCCAGGTCATGCTTCGCATATGCGTTCCAGCGAATGATAGCCTTCAAAATATTTCAATTGGTTGTGAAAGCTGTATCGTTGAAAGAAAGTTAATATGTTGGTCACAGTTATTACATGACAGTCTTCGCTGATTCCGTTTTGAAGGGCGTATTGGAAGAGTAAACATGTAGCTGCCGAGGGAATGGAGCCATTCCACTTTTTTGGCTCTTTAAATTTGCTTTTCTCTGCGGCGAGAACAAAGTCCCACAAGTGGCCTAGCATAACTTTGGGCTCTGCGAGTTCTTTCTTTCTACCGCATGTTTAAAAAGGCAAGGTATAGTTAATATGAGTGCATATTTGACAAAATATAGGCACTCCTTCTAGTGATGAGTTCAGAAAAACTCACGTAGTGTCGCCCGTGCCGATACGCATGTACAAGCCAAATTTGAAGTCTAATTTTCCCTTGTGCCTCCGTATCTTTTGTTTTGGAACTTCTTGTGAGCATGTACCATTTGTCGGATCCATCGCAAGTTATTTCAGAAACTTTCACGGAAACTTTGCCCAAAAACGTGTCCCCTTTCTTCCTGTCAATATTGTCCCGAGCAGCTTCCAATGACTTGGTCACATTGGTCGGTTTTTCAACATTATTAATAGCTTTTGCAACGGCTTTGTCGTCGACAGAGTGATCCCAAACCTTGTGGATTATAAATAAACTACGAATAAAATGTACGCATGTTTACAGTGTGCAAGTTCTCTGACATTGGATTACCTCTACTGTGATCTTATCAACACTCGGACGTAGGGATAAGCATTGGAAGCGTTGATCCCATCTTGGATTGTTAGTATTTCTTTGCAACCCTGTTTTAATGGACGCAGGGACATCCTCGTAAACCTGCATTTCTCTCTGGTCCGGTGGAGGACGGAGGCTTTTTGTTAAATGTTTGCGAACTGCCGGCGACGCCGTCGACATATCTTGCCACTCTTTCCGATCAAGTTCGAAAACCACCGACTAGTTGGGGTTTGAAAGGAAGTCGATGTAGCTTTTGTTTTGCAAGATTATTAATAGTCATTTTATATGTAAACCATACCGCATTTTCTGTTTCAATCGTGACAACACAATATGAATCCAGCATGGCACCAGGTTTAGCACCCTGCAAGCCGCTCCCCCGTCTCACCTTGGCATTTACAATGGTCAGTGGAAACGGTTCGTTTCGAACATGCTCGATTACTTCAAGTTGTTCCTTATCGGAATATTTCACAGCAAATTACAGTTTCGTAAAAAAAAACAAGAGGTTGGAAGTTGGCACGTAGCAAACTGTGAGAAATTCGTTACCTTTTCATTCTCGCTAAAAATTTCATGTGCGTACACACAAATCGCGTCTTTGTCAGACGGATATCTCAAAGGACTTGGCACACCCAGATAATGTGCGCCTGTATAGATAGCTTCTTTGTACATATCTGGCCTGGAAATATACGGTTCGATAGTGTTCTCCCCAATCCCATTTTCGCCTTTGTTTCCCTACGATTGATAAGATATGTAAATTGATAACCCCTTGGGGTACTTTCACCGAAACTTCGTGTTGTAGTGTTGTAGTGGATAAATTTACCCTAGTGTTTTGTTGGAGCATTGCGTCAAGGTTTCCGGAATTATTTGCATCCTCCTCAATGCTAAGCCTGATTTTCCCCGATGGAGTCGGTCTGGATAAAGGTCTCTCTTGAGAAATAGCTCCAAACATGTGCTCATCCTCAATTACTGAGGATCGCCGCTTTTCGCCGAAACTTGGAGTCGGATCTGCCTTAGTTTCTAGTGAATTTTTGGCTTCTTCGGACATTTTGAAGAGTTCTTTGCATGAAAATTTTGAGATGCTGTGTAAAAATTTAAATGAATCAACAAAAAATAAAATAGATCAGGTCAACCCTAACGACATTGCATTCCATGGACATTCAATCATCATTCAATGCGAAAGTGTACAACAAATCCAAATAGCTCTTTTTGTAACTTTGGAGAGCTCCACAATTCATGATTGAATGAATTGGTTTTAAGCTGAGTGAGAATAGAAATTCGGTTATTTTATGTACTGGCCAGGGCCATTTTATGATAAAGTTGCAGAAAATCAAAATCCATAAAGTTCATTATTTATTTAACTTTAAACATTACTTTTTTTATTTGTATTTAGACTTAGTTCAGCTATTAAAACGATATTGAAGCACACAAGTATTACTCTGTTTATATCATTAAAATTATATCTTATATATCCTAAGCTTGATGCTTCTTAGGCATAAAGTTTACTTTAATTAACTATATATTCATTATCATTTCCTTTTACCAAAACGGTAAAAATCCATGACTTACAATTACACAGCGCACCTTTTATAATATACAATATACGTTTTCATTATTATTTTTTCTCTTTTTACTCTTTATACAGCACCATTTATGAACAAACTATAGAACTCTTTGTCCCACTTTTTGATGAACATTTCAATTTAGTTTGTTTCTCCATAATAACAAAATAACGCCTTTTTAATATTTTTTTTTACTCTGCAGCGGTCTTTCTCACCGTCTAGGTATAGACATTGCTCTGTAAATAGGAAATTTCTTTCAGATTTAAAAATCATCAGTTTTAAGAGTAATTTTTCTTTTTTGTTTTGCGTTACTCTCTCCCAGACGAAAATTTTTCTTAGTGCTGAATGTACGTGAAGTATGCACACAGGCTTTTGTTTGTCATGTGTATCCTAGTAATTTTCAAGACGAAAAACTCAAAAATTCTCAAAAAGCTACCAATATGAATATGAATAACGCAAAGAGTATCGTTACCAATTTATCTACAAGTTTACAAGAAATTTACAGCATCGTTTTCCTAAGAAATACATTCATTCTTTTACACTCACGTCGGTATTTTTCTCGTTTATGTTTCTAGAAAAATTAGCGTCAAGTATTCTTTAGAGTAAACCTATAGATATTTTATTTTTTTCTGGTAACAGGTATTAAATATGTCTTTCCTCGCAAAATTCTCATGAGTTTCATGGAATTTCAAAATTTAGAGATGAAAATATGTCTTGTTCCTGTTCTTTTTGCGTTGGATTCTCTTTCGAAATGAAAATCACTTGGTTTCTTTCTATACTGACTTTCTTTACAACCAAAGAAGCCGAACACAGTCATTGGCAAAAGAATGGAAATTATAGGGTGAGTGATGAATGGAATGTATCATCTAGCCCCACTTTCGAGACAAAACGGTACCCCGCATTGTACAGCAATAATCAAACAAAGATACATATCACCATTAGCTATATCGAAACTATGGGGATAGTTTTCGTGGTTGAAACTGAAGCTTACAATACAAACTCTGAGCTAATCGTTTTTACAATCGATACTATTACGGATGCGTTTCTTGTACTTTTTTGTATATACGCACATACCTATACGAAAACACTGATTTAAAAACTTGCAACTCAGTAGTCTCATTTTAAACATGATCTAATCGAAAGAGCATCAATTTCAATAAAAACTTCACCCCAATCTAAACCGGACGTATGTAAAGTTTGTATAATTGTATTTTTTTTGAGTGAGCTGGTTTCTCGATGAACTTTCACCGAAGTAAAAGTCGAATGTAGTGTTGTAGATTGTATTACGTTTTCTGTTGTTAAAGTAATCACTATATTCTATGTTTTGTCAGTAAATGATCAGTTTCTGTATCAATCCGTTCAATGATATAAAAAACGTCTTTTATCGCTCTTCACGTCGGTAAAACTTTTTAAAGTCTACTTCCTAAGCCTAAACTTAATGTATCTAAGCACCTATATAGTTCAAATATGATGTCACCCGCCCGCGTGGTTCCTAACTCTGATTTAATGAAATACACTCTGCGTTGTTTGCAGCGAACGAAAGGATGAATCAAAACTGGTTAAATTCTTTACTGTTTTTCCTGTGGACTTTGTTCATTTTAGCAAAGTAATCCATGCGAGTGTAAAACTTGACCTTTACAGATGACTCCTCTTGCAATGCTTATTGACTCTCTAATGTTAGACATTCTAAAAATATAATTGACCTAGATAAGGTGTGAATCTTGATGATTTATTAGTATAATTAACTGTAGAATGTAGAAACCTGCAACCAAGGCTTTCAACCAAACGTTTTGGTAAAAGTTAGCAAGATTTGGTTGCGTTTTGAGTATATGCGTAATGTAATTTATCATTACATGGTGGAGTCATTTCATAGTAATGTTTAGGTAACTGTTATACATAAGATTCGAATTAACTTTTTTCAATTATTAGAGTTTTAAAAAACTTACCAGCTACTGTCTTTTTAAGGAGAAAGAGAGTAAAAATTGAGTAAATGTTTTTGTTCATGTTATTGTTGTTACATCGTTTGCGAGTAGATTGGCATAATGCTTTTCAAAACTAAAACTATTTATGTTATCATATGACCGATTCTTTTCTAAGGACACGTTCAATTTATAAGACCAGATTTGTACATAAAAATGCATGTAATAATCGTTATCTCACGAATAAAAAAATAAGGGAAAGAATTGTCTCTCATAGTCAGTGTAGAAACAAGGGTATCCTTGATAGGATTAGAAAGGAGACTCACGCAAAATTCTACCTTAATGAGATAAATGAGCGATGAGTGAAAATTCTTAATCAACAAAGATGCCAAAAAGTCAGCAAAATGTCGCCTTAATTATCCTGTGAACTATCTGATAAAATTGAAGGATTAGTGAAGTGAAATTCTCTTGTTAGTGGGGTTATCAAAGACTTCTTTTGATGAGAAGAGAAATGTTAGATAAAAAGGAGGAAGAGTTGATAACTGTAACAAGAATATAATTTTCATGTAAGATTAAGTGTATTGTAAAAGTCTGAGTAATGAAAGAGATTAGAAAGGTTAGTAGTGTTAAAAGTTTTTTTTTACTAGAATATAGCGTTAAACATGTCTTGTAACAAGTACAATATTAACATTAATGTCTTTTTTGTCGCCATTTTCCTATTCACCTAACTTTAATAGGTCGATATACTACCGGTTCCTTGTACCGTAAGGATCAGAGGAATATAATATTTATCTATAATAATATAGAATATTTGAAAGAAAACTAAGATGAATGTCAAAGATGGAATTATCAACTATGTCAAGATTTGTTTTAGTTCAAAAATTGGTTTGGTTTACCGCTCGGATTGAGATGTTAGGTGGTAATTAGAAATGGAACTAATTTATACTAATGTCTTTATACTTTGTATTTCTTATACAAACGTTGCAATTTGAACAATAAATAAACTTTGCTACCCAATTTCAATAACCTCTAATAAACTTTATAAGCTGTATTGCTGTTTGTCTGTGTATTCGTGGTGTCTTTATTTGCTGGATTACGTACAGGTAAAATTGTTAAAAATTAGCTTGAAAGTCGAACGCAGTTTATCAGTAAAAATTAGTGATTGATAAAGTGTTACTAGCTATACGTCATGCTTGTGCATTGATAAAGTTTCCATTTGGGTTTCACGTAGTCTGTCCGAATCAATGAAACAGTTCCTGATAGTTATTTACGATCGCAGTCAGGAAAGTTTTCTTTTTGTATTTGACAGTCAAAATGATGCCAAAATATGTAACTACAAAACACGTAATAAAACAAAAACAGCTAATGGAAACGGTTAGATGAAATGAAAGTATGTCCAAAGGGTTCCGTAGAAATGTCAACAAAGTATTTATGAAAATGTATTGCAAAACTATTAAGAAATAAGAAAGATGTCGCCTTATTTCCTGATGAGCATATTTGTTAAATATCACCACTTTTGCAATCGTTTACAGTTTCGATGTGGTTCCATTTAGCTGGTCAAATAAAATTGTGACATTTCCTGTGTTTGAGTATGGTGGTAGCTAATTAATCATTAAGTGTTCATTTAACGAGTTTCTGTCATGGACAAATCGTAGGCTCAGCACTCCCGGCAAAAATTTTAACAAAAAAATAATTACAATGTTAACTGATTCTACTGTCTAGGTCAGCCATCTATTACCGCTGGTAAATCAATAAAACGTCTATGCATGATGACGGTAGAGCGTTCTAAAAAAACACCCTAATCAACTCCACGTCAGGGAATTTAGTGAACAATCCCTTCCTGCAAACAAGGCAAATACCTACAGGCCAAGGAAAGGAGGGAGTATTATAATGTTTAACTTTAGAAAAAGGAAATCGTTTCTTTTCAAAGTGCATACAAAAGCGAAAAGTCAAGCTGACTGAACAAAGAGCATTTTCGCGTGTAGTGAGGGAAAGCAGGAGAAAATAAATTGAGCTTTGGTAACAGTCTACAGTTTGGTGTGACTGAGAATGAATGGTAGGAAATGAGAAAGGCAGCATGGACGATGGAAGAGAGAAAGAGAGAAACTCTCCAACAAACCAATTCATTCTTCTGTCACTTCCATTGAATTTTATCCTACTCTTTTACGATTTCATGCTCACAAACATCATCAAACCATCATGATCATGATGATGAAATGAAAAGGCGATAATTACTGTCGTTGATTTTATAACTTACTTTTAGTCTTCCGTTTGTCCTTCCTCCGTGCTTTCTCTCACTCTCATGCTGCTCCTCGTTGGTTCCGTCTCGGGTGGAATAACTTCCAGTTCATTGTCTGAGAGCTTTGCGAGAGAGTTGATTTTCATCCCGTAAAAATGCTACAGACCGTATTACTTTCGAAATTACTCTGATTTATCAGCATGTACCGACATTTGACAGTCAAAATGGTAATAATTATCCGTAATGATAATATTTATCTGTCATCCTACCACCAACACCACCAACCGTGCAACCACTACCAAGCCACACATCCAACCATATCAAAAAGTGAATGGGACAAACTGTCATTCTATCTGAACCAGCTTTGAACGGCTACACTCCACTTCATTCATTGGGACACATAAACCGACTTGACGAAACTAAACTGAAACTCGATTTCAAGAAAAGTTGAAGTAATCAATCATTAAAAGCTGTGTCGAGTGACTGTTCGTAAACTACACAAGTATTATAATATCACTTTTCATGTCAGTATATAGCTAATATTCGTTTGAAGTTAACTTTATGCTTATTTGATAGCCTTTGAGTGTAAATATCTCACCGTAGTGTGTATCAAATTAAGTTTATTTTCACTAGTACAAAAGGAAAGCATTTATGTTATTGCTAGTTTTCTAGTTCTGATGGCAGCCCTCTTAGAAACCTAGATTTCTTGCTACGCATCCAATTAACGCAGAATGGGTTTGCCAGATCATACATACCATTTAGTGGTAGTACAAATTATGTATTATGCATATTGCGCTGTTCTTCTGCATAATCAGTTTCGTACTTCAATCTCGCCTTTTGTATATAATTATGCTGCTCCATATAAAAATACACGCATCATTCTATTATATTCATAAAATAAATTACTTCCCATTATATAGATTCAAATATTCCTTATGTGTTCTAGTATTGATAGTTCATTTAAGCTGCCTACTTTGATTGAATTATGCCATTACTAAATATGAAAGCAAATCGAATGCCCATTTTGATTATTCTCGTTTCTTCATCAGAAAAGAAAACTCGCCTCGACTGCAAAGTAAGAACTCATACGTAAAGAAAATGCAACCCTAGTCTTATTAAATTAGCAAAACAATAGTACAGTCGGTGCGATACACACGTTTTATGCTAGTAGTAAATATTGTACAAGTATGCGTCAGCAATTCAGCATACTGATTCGTTCTGTGATGATTATCGTCGTCTCATATAAAGCAAAGTAGTAATTGGGTTGCAATGAAGAAGATAAATTTAAGTATACACTGAGGTGATATCTAATGTGAACGCTAAAATATAATCACTTTGCGAACAAGCTTGTAAATTAGCACTTCTCATAATTATAATTTAGAAACCTTAGAAGTGTACTGAAGCTCCTCTCATCAACTGCTTGCAACAAATATTTTTTTTTTTTTTTATAACACACACCTGCTGCTGCATACTCTCTGCATTTTAAATTTTTTATGTCACACTGTACATTATCTTGTTTATTTTTTTGTTTGGAATGCACAATCGGTGAGCCATTCAAGGAAGATCACTTCATGGTATTTTTTATTTTCTTGATAATTTTTTTGCTTGCATAGCGGGTACATTTACTGTGAGAAATACACACTATACAGATCTGAGCTTCTCACACATGACTGAGGACTTAAATCGTAAAGATCGTTTTTTATCTTTCATAAGCCCTCTGATATTTTTCTGTCTCTCAGGTATTAAGAAGTTAGGCCCTTATTCCTCATGGTGTGTTCTGCATTGCTCTGCATACTGGGTTCACCTATTTGTACAGGCCTGGATCATATTTCTTCATCTTAAGAAGAATATGTCTCCTTTTTTTACGTGAGTGTTTACGTCTTTATGCTTATAAGAGTTTCGCGTTTTTATCAATGTATTAACTAATATTTTTAGAATTTATAATAATATCTTTGCGTATGCATTATTTACAAAACCAAAGTGAACTCTACAAGGTGCAACGTAGTTCACGTAGGGTGCTTGCATCCGATTCCATTTCCCCATTAGTACGGGATTCTGATTTTTTTGTTTGAATTTTACTTAACACTTGCACTCTGACCGCATGAGTCTGTTGTTTGTGCGTGAATCTTGTTTTCAAGTACCTGAATAGAATCAAGTTTGATAATATTGCTATATATTCTCTCGCATACATATTTCAAAAAATTAAATTCCAAGAATTGTGCTTTTTGTATCGTTCCTCTCACTGAAAATATCATTCTAATAGATATTATTAAGGAATTCAAAATTAGCTCCTAACGTTTACCCCAGCTTTGCTTCGCATCGTTGTAGGTTTAATCTAATATTATGTGAGCTCATTGTAACGTGTTTCCTTCAAAAGGATCATGAGGATGATGCATGTCGTTGAATGTGACTGTCTAAAAATCTGCTCCGATATTATAGTCAGCCTCCCGGTGTATACTGGAACAGAAAAAAGTCCCTGAATTTCATTATTTTAGAATGAAACAGATATAGACAAATTACAAGAATTTGATGTTTAATCAAGGGTAGTAGAGTTACCTCTGGCTGAAGAAAGTTGAAGGCAGTTGGTCAGCACTGAGATGGTGCTGAGGACTACTACTCATTGCAATCTTGGCTGGAGCTGGACAGTGAACCTCTAAGGACGATGATGGCATATTGGTTGCTTCCCTTTTCCTACCCGTTCTGTCTGCAGTCTGTACGTAAAAGGTGAGAGAGAAAAGAGAAAAGTGTAATAAGTTTTATGTTCATTACAATTCACTAACGAAATTGAACGTTATGTAATGCCAAAATCTTTTCTTTATTATTTTTATTTATAAACGCTCTAGAAATTCCGAAAATGGAAATATTTCTTGTCATTCTCTAACTTTCTTCATTGTATACATATAATCTTAAGAGTCTCACATTTTGATTTACTGGTTTGCCCACAAATATTATGTTTTACGCCCCTTACTGCAATAATAGAAACTAGGTCGGTAAAAAGGAAATGTATGAAAACTATAGGAAAGAGAACGTCAAACACAGTGGCACATTTAAGCGTTTTTTATGCAATCCAATTTTGTCAAGAAACGTGCGTACATAAACGCAACATGGTGACGACAGTCTGAGACATTCCTTATCTAAAAGAAAATTCTGCTATGCTGGTGACAATAAGAGGAAACCAACAACGCATTTGTTCACCGGTAGCATATAGGACACAGTGGAAGGAAATAACAAGAATAAAATGTACCTTAAACGTAGTGTCGAGGGAGTCCCAGCAACTTTTCATCGTGTAAGCAAAGTAATTAGACAGACAGACAAGTCCCCATCAGTTACACACATTTCAAAGTTTTTGTCATGTACGGGCAGCATTACAAAGTTTGTTTGGGGAGTTGAAGAGTGGAGAGGTTACAAGTTTTAGTGGTAGTAATAGTTTAGTAGTAGTAATTAGGCTATTATTTTTATAAACACGACTGTATGTATAAAAAGTACAAGAGTATAAAAAGAAAAAAAAGGAAGAGAACAAGTTATAAAACACGGAGAAAATTCCTCGCCGTTCCTCCTCCTGTTTTCACTATGAATGGGCGAACGAACATAGAGCCAGCGAGTGAACAACATAGTAAATGTAACCTTTTTATAAGATTACATGAGAGAGTAGCTTAAAAAAGTAGGTAGGTAGGCATGTCACCGAGAGAGCATGAGGTGAGCAGAACAGCTTGAACTCTAGATTAGTATGGTACATACCTAATAAAGCAGATAAAGCACAAAAAATAAGAATTACTCATGTCAATTAAAAATTTAGTTAAATTGGTAGTATGCAGTTAAATTTAGCATTGCTTTGTTTTTTATCGAGGGGTGGACTGTAAATAGATTCTCTAAATACTTGAATCATCATTGTGTAAATTTTCTCTTTGACTCTTTGTAAGGTTAGTTGAATGTTTCGGCTGAAAACTCAACCGGAGTTTCATTTTGTGTCATAAAAGGTTTCGTAATTGATTAGGAAAGATTTTTTGAAAGAGAATGAATAAAACTGAGTAAAGCATTTGAAAATTGAATGATTTTTTACAAGGATGGTTTTGATTTAGAATTTTCTTTCATTCGGTTAAGCTAGTTTTTTTCTGTGATAATCCATTCAACGTTTTTTTCCTTCTGAAATGTTGTCTTAAATCAGTGCAATTCGGTTAATTTGTTACGTTCGAAACATGCTTCATGCAATGGATGTTGCTGATTAGATTTTCATTCCAAATTTGGTTTTACAGAATCCAAATGAAACCCAAGCAAATCAGGTGAAAGCACACAATAGCTTACTTCGTTTTCGACTGCCTCATGAACTGCTGAATCTTCTTAGCTGCCTGGTGCTGTTTTCGCTGTGAGTATGTTCTCCTGTGAGAAAAAATGTAGATTCTGGATTAGTATTAGTGAAGTAATTTGATACTAGGACTAACATTATCATGATTAATTTTCCCAGCAAGGACCGGCAAATAATAAAAACAAAATCACGGAAACCAAAAAACATTCTTGTTTTTATCCCTACAATAAATTATAGAAATACATTTCTTTCTACACTTGACAAATCCTGCACCCCAAAAGCTGGTAATAAATATCAATAATAGAACAGGAAGAAATATTAAGAAGTCAGTACATGTTAAGACAGTGATGGTGTATGTTTTACGTTTTTATTAACATAACAGAACGATACCATTTTAACCACTGTATCCAACCAGTTCATTTCAGTTTCACTATACAAATGGTCCTGTTTGTTCAACGCATTGGAACAACAACAAAAGTAAAAAAAAACAAATCTGATTAATGGTTTTTCCTTCTTGTTGATGTTTGTGGTGGCGGGTGAGTTCCTAAATAACAGTAGTCAACCTTTTTCTCTGTGATTTTTCTTTTCCTTAAGCCTGAAACCGTCAGTCTTATTCAATTCATTATGAAATGGCAGTTGTATTATAGTAGTCTGTTTAGCTGTAGACGTTAATATGTAGAATGAAAATGAGTGAGAAGGTTGAGTAGTCACAGAAAATGGAGAAAGAAAGAAATCAACTGCAATTAGAATACAAACAACGGATAAACATACTTGAACTCAACATCTAGCAAAGAAATGTTTCTGCTCAAATGGTAATCAACGAAATTGAAGATTTCTTTCATGAATAGGAGAGAGGGAAATGAGCGCATCAACATCATCTTAGACTACAGGAAAAGTAAAGATGTGCTGGTAGGATTTTATGCTTCCCGTATTGGCAATACTAGTAAAAAGTTGTATTTTTCATAATGATTTAAAAGTCCTGCGTATAATATCAGGCCGATTTCACTTGATTCATAGGTAAGTAGTTATGTTTCCATTTTCGTATTATACGGCTAAGAAACAAAGAATGAATTGGGTTGGAATACACTTGCATTTTGTTTAGTCTATGCGAAACCCATGAAAATGTTGTATTCATGAAACGAATCCTTCCGTACATTCAAGCGATTTATATTCATGTGTGCAATTACTGAAGACATCACGTTTGATAAAGGCCCATTCTCAACTTGAGTAGTGTTTCGTGTTTTATCAAGGCACAGTCTTAGCACTCAGAGTATCTTTAGATAAGCATAAGGAAACGCTCAAACAAAAACGGAAAAGCATGCCAAATTTGGAGACATTTAGTTATTCTTCGACAAATAAGAACCAAAGGAGCTGAATACTTTCATTTTGTGAATTATTTTGCATCAAAACGTGCTCAGATTATAATTTTTTAACATTCTAATTAGAAAGTGCCTACACACACTATACCCTTAGGAGTGTCAATATGATCGACTATCACACAACCTTGCATTTGAATCATGTGCATTCTAAATACCCCAATTTCAATGTCAACTTCAGTAGAAAAGTGGTGAAAACAATACAAAATACATGCTATTATTTTATGGTGAAAGTTGCGGACTGTGACTATACGAATAGGTAAATTAGTCAACATAAAACTTAGCTCATGAGAATCCCTATCGTAGTTTATATTTATTCCTTGTTTTGTTGAAAACTTACATGGAACATTGTTGTTGGGCTGTGGAAGGTGGCTGTTTGTTGCTGTTGGAATTGGTGATGTTGTGAATTGTTAGCGTCTGGGTTGGGAGACGAGTTTGGCAGCGCGGATTCCCTAGCTGCCAAAAGATATCCACTTTCAGTGTCTTGAGAGGACTTTTTGAATCTCTTGTTCTCACAGTAGTTCCTGTACTGGTTTTGTATCACCAAAGCCGCCTGAGTCACTTGCCGCAGATAGGCGTACTGGGTGTGAAAAAATCAAGAAACGAAACGATAAGTGGGTAAAGTTTATATTATTATTTTTTGTTGTTACAAACTCACTATAAGACTTCTTTTATTATTACTATAACTAGAAACCAGTGGTGGATTGCTCGTCAGAGCAGTGCTGACTAAAAAAGTGAGCGAAGGGAGTCGAGGCATCCGTTTATTTCTTTGTTTGAGAAAGAAAGAGAGAAACATTTGAGTTTCTCAAGTGAAGGGCGCAAACAAAAATATCTTATCCTCTCAACAAACAACGTGATACCCAACATTCCACCACAATGATGCACATAACAAAGCTCAACTATTAACTACCATCGTCATTGCATTTCGTTCCCATCTCCACTTGAATCATTCTCAAATATACAAAATGCGTCCTTTCATGTTTTTATGATATTTGTAACTACACGTGCATAATATACCGCTGCTCCAGCACGTCTCCTTGTAAAACTCGTAAGAAGAACAACCAAAATCTCATTAGGTCTTTCTTTTTCCACTTTTAACTTGAAAATCGTCCTCCATCTGCACATTTAAGATTTAAGCAACGAGTTATTTCCTCTACCCCTACCGCATAAAAGTTTGGGAAACTTTTTGAGAGATACCGATTCACCGACTGGGAAACACTTTAGACACGTCGGTTTTACTACGTTTTCTGGGAAATAAATATCATCACTTAAATCTGTATTAGAACCCACGCGACAAAAATATCCTGATGCTATGCATGTTGTGCATACTTTCTCTCCAAATCGCTCCCACAAATGATGTGTAAATGAGTTCGCAAGTTCGTATACAGTTTACAAACATTCAAACAAAACTTGCTCTCTTTGTGCAGAACAGGGACTAAACTACATATATACCTTCTCATGTACCTGTTTTGCTTACAGAAAACTTTATCACAAATTAAATTTTCCAATCTTATTTTGATAATCCTCAAGTTCGAAAAATGCATATTGGGACCAACATGTGGGCGAGTAAATACCAACTGTGCGAAGAAGGCTTTGATAACCACACGTTTATGGGGTCTTACCTGCTTATATCGTCGAAAATAGTTTTGAATGATAACTGCTGCTGCTTTTTCTTTTTCTTCTTCTTCCAGTTTCTTTCTCCCTTTGTAAGAACGATAAGCCTTTTGAATTACCTTAGCCGCTTCATACAGCTCTCTTTGCTCTCGGTCTAAAAAGACAATAATGGATATGCCAAAAATATTAACTTTTGCTTTGGATAAGTGTAATTGATCACATTTGTGCGTCATGTGCAAACAAATGTAAAATGTTAGTGATCGCACAGTTTGTTTCCACATACCTGACAACGTTAAGTTAGAAAAGTCCTTTTCGAATGCTGATGCCTGGAGGAATTCACAGAAATCGGCAGTTGTAGGATGTGGAGAGTCAGCAGTAAATGAGGAAGAACACGGACTTTGTAAACTGCTCGATGATGGACTTAGACTGGAACATGGTGTTCCAGTCTCGTAGTACCTGATTTACACAGATACAAATAAGAAGTTGGACGAACAAAAAACCTCAGGCTTTCGCTTTGAGAAAGCACAAAGAAGTTGTTTATTATTTGTAGATGTTTACCTGTAATTCCTATCTGAGAACTCAAAAGCAAATTCATTCTGCTCCGAGGGATCGCTACTCATGATTGAAGTATGAATCTTGTGACTCCGACGGTGACAAGTCTTCACAACTCTCCTTCTATATGAATGACAACACATAATTTATATCATACTGTAAAGCACCAAATTAAAGCATAGCTCCGGATATAGCCTCCCAGTCAGGGAAGTGTTTTCCAGTCTTCCTGTAATAGCTTTAGCTCCATGTAGCCCCATAATGGTTCACAAATTTTGTGACTTCTTTCTGGCTTACACCAAATCAGGAATTTTCCACACCAGTTTTTCATAGAATTATTTCAACAAATATCTGATAAGCAAGCTAAGTCACCTTTATCCTCTCTGGCATTGCAGCTATAATCTGTTCAGCTAACGTTAGCACCCGAGACTCTTCCTCAGAGGGTATTGCTAGCTCCAAGCTTGTTTCCGGTTGACCAAAGAAACAATCTATATGTGAACACACGAAAAGATTATTGAGACATATATTCTCTGTGCTGAGACGAAATATTCGAGCCATCGCAATAACGATCCGAGTGCAGGTATTAACGCATTTCAGCATAAAACGGAAGCNTGAGACGAAATATTCGAGCCATCGCAATAACGATCCGAGTGCAGGTATTAACGCATTTCAGCATAAAACGGAAGCGAAAACTCGTCAAGAAGTACGTTCTCACTCTCAGGTTTGGGAATCACGACAACATGAATTTAAGATTTGAAAAACATTGGACAGCAAGCGCATACCTTTTAATCCAAAGTCGTCCGATATAGAGGCTGACGGAGAATGGTATCTCTCAGTGTTTGCTTTAAAAACGTCATAAAAAAATATTGTTTATGTTATTGTGATATGACCACATACATAACTTCATAATTAGACTACTGGTGTATCTTTACAACGTATTAAAAATATTTATTCTGAAATTTTTAAAATAATTATTTGATTATTTGATTGGTTGTGCTTACTGAAAGAGAAATCGTCGTTTCCCATACTATGTGGGAACATTGGAGCATTTCGACTCGTTTGAATTTTTTCCAGTTCTGACGCACATTTTACAAAGCCTCTAGCAACAGCAACCTGGACAGGATTTAGTCCATCGTTGTCCCGTTTTTGCAATGACTCTGGGCTCCACTGTGCCAAAATGATTCCACACTCTAAGTGACCGTATCTCGCACACCACATCTAGAATAAGACAACAAAAACTTAAATTTTAAGATTGTTAAAGTTTAAGAGGATCGAAACGCGAGGTACAGTATTTGAATATCAACTATAACCGTAATTTCAAGTACACAAATTCATTTCCTGTTTGTTTAAGTTCCCGACTTTTCTAAGGGTGAAGGGTTGACTATTCGTAAAACAAATACAATAAAATTTCGAAAATCAGTGCAGTGTGATAACCGTTGTCTGCACCCAGTTGTATAAATAAAATAAAGCGCTCAAGCACGATTCCCATAAGTAGCGAAAGACACCTTAAGACGATCAGAAAGATTCATAAAACACAAATGAACGATTTGGGAAAACACGAT
>VICI01000456.1:0-38110 GCA_019593645.1 Akabosia matsudoensis | reverse complement strand
AATTTCAAGTCTCGTAAAACTTTTAGTTGCGTCGATGGGAAAGCATCTCCATTTTGCCCGTGCTATTTCTGGTAATTATTATTTTTTTATTCCTTGTTTTCATTTCTTTCGTCTTATATCACAGCTCTAACGACATAATATGCCTGTGAAAGGTACAAAAGTATAATCATACTTCAAATCGTTTATATTTCACTTTTTCACTTTCCCCCAGTACATACACAATGTTACTGCTATTTCCCCTTCTTTTTAGCTTTTGTACAATGGGCTTAATTTTAGATGTCTTTATCTGGTAGAAAACGTCTTCGAAGTCGTAACATACACATCGGATCAAATTAAACGATTGGTTCTGTAGATAATCAGTAAACGGAAGTTCTCGATATTCCTCATTAGTTTACTTCAAAGTGGAACCTGTTAGTACATTAACATTTATGTATATGCCGATTTAAATCACTTGGGTGGAACATTCTTACGACGATAAATAGCTAGTGATCAGTTCTAGAGGATTTTTAGAACATTCTAGGAATAGGAGTTTCCATACGACGAATCTTATACTAAAACGTAGATGATGTTGAATCAATTCTCCCATGATTTAGGCTCTGTAGGAAGCTTTGGAAGTAACATATTGTTAGATGCTTTAAATCTTGAGTAAAAAAAATTGTGGAGGAAACATCAGTAGCTTGATGCTCAGCTATATAATACATAATAGTCATTGAATGAATTACCCATACAGTTTATCTTGATGTGATGTTATCATCTAACATGTTTTCTCTCTTTCTGTTTTCCATTCACTGCTCACATTTATGCTGCTCTCATCTAACCGATGATTTCCTCACGCTGGAATGACTTGGAACGTGTAATGAATAATTGTATCAGCAATCAGCCAAACCTGATCCACACGTCTACCAGCGAAGACGAAGAGGATCGTGCACACGTGTCCAGATCAAGATCTCTCACTCCAAGAAATCTTAAGCACCTTTACAATCCATCCGATGAGTCACAGTTCGGTTCACAGTCGCCTCTCCACGTAAACGGTATTCCTTCATCAGTTCTTCTTGGTCACTATCAAAATCAGTATCACACTTCTTCAAGAGCTAGCAATGGCAGGCAGGCGACCCACAAGCAGTAGACAAATATTTGAGGAACGATAGAATATCTGAACTACTAGTTTTTTAGAGATTTTTTTGATGAGAGTATTTCAACTGACGAAATAAATCTTAGTGAGTGATATATTGTAAACGTATCATATTACGCTCCATTATTTATTTGTATTTCAAAGTATATTCGGATAATATGCAATTTCCTATTGCTGCAGACGTATGCAGTGCAAGTTACTTGTATGTATCTATTTAAAATTGATCTAAACTGTATGTACTATCTGGATAGTGAAACTGTATTGTAAATTGGTCTGCTATAGACTTAGTGGTTTAAAGGAAACGTGAAGCTTTTTTTATTGCTGTAATACATATGTACTAGTGCCGCTGTTTACAACCTTTTCATGGTGAAATCCATGTTAATACCATTGTTTGATTTACAACCTCGATAGAAATGTAAATTAAGTTTATAGTTACAGTACGGTGCGCAAACTCTTAAAATGATTTGGATGACCTACTCCAGCATTCTAACGAAAGTATGTTATAGCTAATTATTATATGTAAATACATATATACAGCTTATATCATTTGCATCAATGAATTGAGATACAAAACGTTTTGGTAAAAACAAATTTTTGTTAGTAGTGAAAGTTAGTATAAGTGCATGTTATGGTGGTACACTCAAAATTAATAAACGTATTCTTTGCAACAACGTGTCTCAATTTAGAATAGAACAAAAATCCAAAATGATGACGAAGCCTTAATTTTTTTGCTATATAGCTAATTGGTACAGGCATTCGTCCGAAAACAAATCTTTTGCCTTCAAGTTTTTTTACTCATATTTGTTGTTTTCAATATTTATTTAATTAACCATGATGTAAAACTAGTAAAACGTTCTGTGGATCAACTTCATCAAGTTCTTGTAACCGTATTGTAACAGAACAACAGTTCTTGTGGACTTGACGTTGGCAGACGCAAAATACGGTAGTAATTTTCTGCATGCTTTTATGTAACTCAAACTCATGGAAATCCTGATACCAAATCCATAACTTGTATGTATGTCGTTTTTTCTGGGGGTTACGTCGTACCATAGGTTACTTTGAAGTTCCACAATACTTACCATGAAAGGGTTTTTCTCGGGTCAACGAAAATTCAACTTTTAGTACTTTTTACAAACTGAAGATTAGTTCTGTTCGTAACCAAAAACTACAAACGTAGAGTTGTTCGCCCGATTTTAGAGAGGTTAAGATAAAATGTGATACACATAAGCAGCAAAATGGCTAGTAATACATCTTCAGCTCTTTCATTCTCTGTTTTGACAGGCTCAATGGATCAGTTTATTGATCACGGCACTCTGACATCAGCGCAAAGTTTTCCAGAATATAAACACTGACTTTTGTGGACGAATTATCCGAATGAAAGAACAGGCTACTACTTCCATGGCTTCATAGATAGCCGAAATTGTAGTGTCACTAGAACCGGAAAGAATAGTATTAGTACCGATTCGAGCAGACGTAAATCTAGGCGAGCTTGCTCACGATATTTCCCTAGCTATAGCACTAGTCTCAACCTCCCTTCTTCCCGTAAGCTTTCTACCGTCAGCATTAATTTCGTAGCCAATAATAGACAGACAAGAGTTATTGGAGATGATTACTTAGTAGCTACATATCCTTTACCACCTCCTTCCCCTGCACCTACCACTACATCGACAAACTTGCACTCTAAGTTCCCTGACTTTAATAATCTGCTTCATGGACTCAGAATTAAGAAGTTGGGTCAAAGCAAACTCCCTCGTCTCCAGCCAGCAGTGCCGATGGTTGATCGTGGGAAAAATGAGGAGGAGGTTTTTTATCATGTTGATGATGATCCAAGTCATCATGCCCGTCGCACCCGTAGGCTACATATTTCCTCGCACTCGTCTCAAAAAATTAAACCAAGACCACGACGAAGAAAGCTTCCAATAGTTCCAATGCTTGGAAAGTTTAAGGTTTCCCCTACACCGTTGTATTGTGCCTATCCTCAAGCTGCCCAATACAGTCATATTGATTTACGTCATGATGATGACGATTCTGATGAGGAAAAGCAGGAAATTGCCGAGGGAGGAAGTTTAAGTTGCTTTGGTAGGGAAAAATTAAGCGCTCCCTATTCTCATTTGAAGGCCTCTAGCATGAGAAATGGCTACAGTAGCAGTACTGATGATGATGATCATGACATTACTGGAATTGACTTTTTTGGCTCCTCAATCCTACATGCTTCAGGTGCTGCCAATGTATCTTCTAGGGATGCTACTAGTTGTTACACAGGTAGATACTCCTCGGGAACGGGAAAGGCTGTTTCTTCTACAAATGTTGACAGGCTAAAAGATGTTGTATCGTATTATAACGAAAAAGATAACTATTTATGTCCTAAAACAAGTTACATGGGGTTCAAGCCCAATGATCTTTCAGGGCAGATAGTTTCCAATAACCGATACGCACTTTCAAACAGTTCAGGCTATGAAGAGAACTATGCTCGTAGATTCCCGGCAGACTATGGCGATGTGAATCATTGTCAACTGGGTCAGCAGGAGTTGAACCCTTTTCATCGTAATGTCACGTCATTATCGTCGTAATCGAGTAGTAAAGTTTGATACGACATTGTCTGTCATAATTAACGATCAAGTGGTGTGTCAGCCTTTCTCTTTCCAGGACACAAAAGAACATTCGCACAGAAGTGATTCGGAATGGGTTTGATCATTCGTTTAAATTCGTCTCACAATTGATTGCTGTTGTTGAAACGCAACGGTACCGTCTTCGTAGGATACCAAATGTAGGTTAAAAATGCATACATAACATAAGAAAGAGTAATTCTGAAACCCTATTGTTGTAAGCAAACAGAAAATGTATTGCAAAGCAGATTCACAGATTGCATTATTGCATGTTTTGGACTACTCCATGTCCGTATTTAGGTACAGTTACAGAATCGTTAGCAATTACTTAGGCATAAGCAAACACGTGTGTAATATTGAATATTACAGAGGTATTTGTACAGAATCAAAATCCAAAATGGATTTGATGAGGCTTATACAATAATCAAATATATTCGCAACGACACAACAAGCAAGTTCAAAAAGCTAACTAGGCACAAGCCATACATGACCGTGGAGAAAATGTAAACATCGATTATTTATAAGCGTACAAATAATTAAATTCACAGTTTGTGTTCATGTGTGAAACTTTAGGATAATTCGAAAAAATCACACCTTATTTTGCGGTAAATGTACCCACTTGTGTTTCATTTTAAATTGGTTGTGATTGTGAATAACAATATTTTTGAGAATATTCAAACCTATGCAATATTTCTAACAAAACCATTATTGCACAGTGTAGTAGTACTCAAGACTTGTCTATGACATATTCTCAGTTACGTCCTTACTAACTGTTTTCCATGTGTGCCATTCGGCTAAATTTTATTGTATCTAGGGCTTTCCTTACGTCATTTTCGATCTTAACTTAACTTAGTTTTTTTATTCCAGGATGTATTTTGAACGTTTTTTAACGGGGCCCCGTTCCCGTTCCGATAAAGTATTGTCATTGTCTCAGTAATGGAGGTTTGGGAATACCTGATGAGTGATGAGTGGGGTACTTGGAGTTGGATTGAATGTAAGAAGATTGTTATGAGACACAATGTTGAAGCTAAATCTTCGAACAATGTGAAACACAATAATGTGTTGTACATGTGTTGGTAGATTTGCACAAACTACAGGAACGATAGTTAACGCAGCATATCTTATTTTCGAATGCGACGTCTGTGATGCTGTTGCTAGTTGTGTTATCATAAAATACTGGTGTATACTTTATTAATATCTACTTTGTCAATGATTGTTTTATACGATGATGGAAATTTGTTTTATATTGTGTTCTGTACTTATGCGTTAACAATTTTAGTCATAAGTATAGTGATAACGGTACAATTTATGCCAACAATATGTACCGTGGCGGCAATAGTCTCTTCACACATAATGTCCGTAGATGAGATGGGAATATAAAATACCTTAGGTATCTTGTATCACATGAAAGATTAATTTATAACCGAAATGTTTTAAAAGATTCAAACTCAGTATAATAATATTATAAGTACATAACAGATAATCAATACTTCGGAGAGTAGTAATCTAACTCAAATGTATGTTCCACTACTGACTTTATTTTATTTGTACTGAGCTGTTATTGAAATGGTTACTATTGTCAAATATTAAAAATATTGTCTTCGTGTCGATAAAGTGAAATCAATCGTTAACTTGAAGAAGCATGCAGTACTTGACACTAATTGTAAGCCATAAGTAACAACAATAAAAATAAAGGGACCGTGTATTTCTACATTACTTACTTTCTACAACTGCATAGAAATTTTTCAATACTCATAACCTTATCTGCTTTGTGCAGGAAAATCGGATTTGAATGAAACATGGTGACACAAAAAGAATCTATCACAAAGTCTATTTGCCATTATTAGTTTTATCTTTTTATAAATCACAATCTTATCTGGGTAAGACTAACTGCTGTAGTTAACCTTTGTTCTGGAAGGCTGAGTAAATGCACAGGCATTATAAGAAACATAGGCAAATTCAGACACATTTAACTTATTGCAGCTTTACCGAAGAATATTTTCTTACGAGACCATCTACCGAAGTTGATGTGCTCGGCAGCTAAAGAATCGACGATTGATATTCAAATTATGTCAGTTTTCATCACCAAATCAATCTGCTTGACTCGCCTTAAAAATGTTCCGTAACAATAAGCTTGAACATCGTGGGTATGTCGCAAATCGTCCTGAAACTGACCGATAAATGTTTTAAATATCTTCACTTAATGTGACTTAGCTGCCCCAAGCGAAATCTTTCAACATCCCCAACGAGAGAAAACCGGAGATTTCATATCAGGACTCGTTGGTGGCGAGACAAACTATGTTCCGCGACTTCGAATTCAAATGTCCACAACCAGAAGAAAATTTAAATTTTTCTTCTTGCCCAAGCTTCCCGCATTTAACCTTTGCTTTGATGATGCTTAGTTCCCATTGTATGAGTGATTCGTTAGTGTGAGTGTTTGTTTGCCATTTGTCGGCATTTCATTTTCAAATTTCATTCATGGATTTCAATTCATTTTTGGCGACGATTTCCTGAACGATTTACGTATTTAGACGCTAAACCTTCAGAAGTTTAGGGTGCCCAAAGACTTGGTAGTACCTAACAAAGATAAAAGTCAGGATGTACCATCAATTTCATGAGTCTACAACGAATCTGCCCCGAAATCTCTTCATTGAAACTAATGCCCCTCTATTTCTGAAATTATAAAACAACGTGTATTTCCAAATTCTTGTTAAATGGCTTTTAAAAGTTAGCGAATCGTTTCTTAAAAGTTAACCTTTACCTGGGCGGTTGATTTTAATTTTGTAAGTACATCTACGAAGGTTAGTCGACGCCACGGTATTTAGAAGTATGGAATGAAGTCGAAATATATAATGATGTTGGGTCCGCATTATTTACATCTCTAAATTGCCAGCAGTGAAAGTTTTTACAAGGAGAAAGCAAGACTACCTCCCGGCTAGATACCAAATATGCCCAATCACATTCATAACAATAGCCTACTACTTCACTATGGGATAGTGTTCCACTAATTTTTCAGGAAGGACGATGGCTTGTACGCTGGGTAATGAAAAGTACGGATGAAGGAGCAGATCTCTTCTGTGAAAAGGAAATAGTGAAAGTGATCAAATAACGTACCTCACGCAGCAATTCTATCAAGTCAATTCTCGAATGGGTGCATATTAATGCCTAAGCTAGTAGCGAAACTTATATCTCCTTGTTCCATACGTTCGGTTGGAAGTAACTGAAAAAAAACTTCCCTGGATCCAACGATTTACCTAGAGACACGACTACAGAGCACTTGGGGTTTCGAGGAGACTGCAAGAAACAGAAAATAACACGACGAGCTATTTCAGCTCATCATCAACAGAAGCAGGAACATGAACGAGAAGAGTGGGAATAGGAATTGGAGAGAAATGTCTTCACATGTACACTTACAACGTATGAAAAGATGTGAGAGCGATAACGGCCGACAAACGACGAGAATCCACAGCTCAAGGAAAAGGACAGGAGAGAGGAAGAGAAAGTGGTTCAAGTTGAAGCAACTAAGTGTGATGATGATTCTCAAGTTGGAAAGTGAAACGCTTTCCATAAACAACTGGTATAAGTATAGCTCACCAAACCAGTCAACCACACAGACTGATATCCGAACACCGACTCTGGGAGGCAAGCATTCTGTTCCTGTTTCCGTGCGTCGTCTCATCGTTACTTTTCTACCAGGCTCATTGTTAGTTGAAAGTATAAAATATTAATCACCTGGCATTCAGTTACTCATATATATTTGAAAAGAAGTCAAAATTACAGAGCAACATTTCATCATTCCGTTTCTACCAGTACAAAGCCAAAACTTTTCACAATCAACTGTATCTTTCAAGCTGTACGTTCGAAAACTGTATAGCATATATGTATACTTTTAAACTGTGGCTGAAGTTATTGTTCTGAAACGCATACAACACAAGAACACTAATATTATAGGCAAAGCCAGAGAAGCGAAATTGCCAAGTACGCAAGAAACCAAATGAAGTTTTGTAAGTTTTCGATGTTCTTGCATTAAAACATCCCCTCCTTTGACATCAAGGCATGTGTTCCTTGAGCTTTACATTAGCATTTTCTATCGCAACCCTCTACTTTTCCTACACAGATGGTGTTCTTCAGGGTAAGTTTGAATTGGATTTATTCAAGTATTTTTTGTATGAATCATTGTACAGGTACATACCTATATGCTATGGGCCATGGATGAATCATTGTACATAGCTATTTGCCATGCACAAATGTAGGGTTTGATTACTTTTTCTGGGAAAGTTAGCACTAATGACATAATCGGCCAATTTTATAATTACTGCCTAGGGCAGTCATTGTGTCGCGTTGAAGCATTTAACGCGTCTTGCCTTTCTCATAATAACGTCAAATTCATTATCATTTCACCCAACATCTCTGAAAGCAGTAATACCTATACATAAAACATTAGCAATGGAATTTTTTGAAAATTGTATAAACACAAAATTATGTATTTTAAAAAAAGAATCGAGAGCATTGTTTTCAGGGATTTGCTTCTTTGTGTTTGGTTGTAAAATGTTAAATGAGATGTAATAATTTTCATCGGGTTATTATTAATCTTTTCAGATCCGGACTACCAAAGCGAGGATGCCAGATTGGCAGGTAATTTGATTTTCATCATGTCACCGGTAATCTGACAAATATAGCACACGTATACTTCAATCGCGATGGTACAAAAAGGCAATCATAAAGAAAAGTTACTGTAATTTGCGATACGGTCATACGGTGCTAAAACACCGTCATTGTTTTATGTCTTGATTATCAGTCCGTTATTTTCGAGTAATGACCAAACGAAACGATACCATCAACCATTGAACATATATACCATTAGAATAGATTTCACATCGAATAGGAACTTAACATTATTAGAGAGACTTTGTAAAACAGAGTATGTACAATATTTGTGCTTTCACATTCATTTCATTGCAAACATTGCGCCATGTAACGAACCCATATAAGGGACGTTCTACTTGGTGGTTCGATCCTGCAGCTTTCTATTACCTTGTATGCCTCTATTAGGTGATGGGGGCTGTCACTGCAGAAAGATATTTCTCGGTAAATATACCCGGTGCAACTAGACGTAATTACGGCCTGTAGCGATTCTCTTGATAAATGAAATGACGTGCATGAATTACGTATGTAAAGTACTCTGTATGATGCATACTCTGCAGATATATGCATTTTTGTACGAGTACTTCATTAGTGGTGCTCTATGTCACCATTGGAAAAACTTCGTCGTTGGATAACAAATCGAGAGTTTCAGGATAGAACCCAGATAAAAGTCGCTTCTCGTTCAAAGTCTCGGTTTCATGGTCTCGACTAAACATGTTCAAGTCATATTTGTTATTCAATGAGGCTCCAAGGCAAGTTATTTCAAGGTTTTCCGAGTTTCAAATGATACAGGCACAAAGAGTAAACATCATTTGAAGCCTTTTATTGTATCAATCAATTAGATGTGCATTCAAGTACGTCGAGAAATAACAAACCAACAAGATTAGCGTTCAAGTTTTGGTATTTTTACAACGAACAGAGACGTATAAATGGCCGAAAATACACTTGGAACATGATAAGTGTATCAGTTTATCTATTTAAAAAAATCTACACTTATTACTGCAAACATTACAGCGAAAGCAAAGCTCCTTCTTTCAATGGAACTTCCAACGAAGAGGTACCGTAAATCGTTAAAGATCTCAGTTTGAACGTGAAAATACTGTTCTATACTGATTCTATCTTTGCATTACAGTGGATTATGATGAAGATACTACTTCTCATTACTCGAAGCCAAATAATATTTCCAGATAGTTTATTATGCTAATGATCTACAGAACTTTGAAGACAAACAGGGACTTTGTATGATACTAAATTTTCGGGCGATTGGAATTTGGTAGGGAAATGGAAAACTACTCTATCGCTTTCAATTTGTTTAAATCGATGGAGGAGATGCATAATGTGGAGAATAAAGAAAAAGACATGCCTCTACTTTTATAAAGTAGCAAAAGTTGGCAAATTTAATTTGTGCTATGATCTTCATTTTTTACATCCATAAAAGTGAAAACGAAACCTTTTTGTCCTAAAGCATGATTCAAATGGGCTTTGGAAGAGGCATTGTGTGTCGAAAAAGATGTTCGAAATTAGTTTTATAGCAGATTGTATGTGTAAGACTAACCTTTTTATTCCTTGTTTAATTCCTATTTGTATTTCTCATTTTGGTTATCTCGTTCAGTGAGGATTCATCCAGAACTATGTGGCAATGGTAGGAAAGATCCAGGAGAAGAATGTGACTGCGGACCAGCAGAAAATTGTCGTCATGATCCATGCTGTCATTCTACCTGCCAATTAAAACTTCATTCCCAGTGTTCAAACAACGAGCCTTGTTGTGAGAAATGTAAGGTAAGTACGGGTTAACTCAAAGAAGGCCATTGTTTTTCCTAATAAAACTCAGATTATTTTATCGAGAAGAGGGGAAAAAACGACTCTTTTTAGCCAAAATTTACTGACAAATAAAAGAGAAACCCGAAACTATCGTACGACAGATTGTGAGAAACCTTTCGTATATTTTATTAATTTGAAATGTAAGTCAACTTTCTTTTCCGAAAAGCAGGCGAAGATCGGAATAAGGAGCAATAAGTTCCCTTATTATTCTTTTCAATGAAGACAAACTACTTTCACATACTTTAATCTTTCTTTCTCTTCTCTTTTTTTTACATTTTCGCTCCTATGCACTCAGGACAGCGAACAAAGAATTTGCTCTTCTTATATTAATGTTTTCTCCAAAGGACATCAAGCAACTTTTCAACATTTGATACACATATACTTTTTACATTAAACCCAAAGCGGAACAGGATAAATATAAGCAGTTAGGCAACGTATATGTAACCACTTCTACCTTTGTGTAGACAGGGAAGCAGTCAGTCGTGGTAACAGGAGTACATTAACAATTGAATGCATGCCCATAAGAGATATTCTTCTTGATATTGTGACACTGTGACACGTCACTCGTTATCTCATTGCAAAAGCAACAGAGAAAAGAAGAGTATTCTAGTGGAAGTCAAGTGTCTTATTGATTTTTATCCTTCTTTTTCGAGTCATCTCAAATGTCTTATCTTATTCATTAGATGTGCTTCACTCTGTCGTTATGTGAAGTGTGAAGCATGATATATGCTCTCCACTTGTGAAAGCTATTCTGGTGAGGACATTTCTCTGAAAAACGCAAATGTTTTAGCTATGAACTTGGTCACGTCACACACTCGTTGTTTTATGATGTACAGATTTGCAAACTTTATCAAATTCGTTTGTGTCCATTTTCTAGTTCAAATCATTCGGAGCAGTGTGCAAAGCGGCGAAGCACAGCTGCGACATCAAAGAGTTTTGCGATGGAGTTTCAGGAGGTTGCCCTACTGGAACCTTTAAAAGAAATGGGGCTAACTGTACAGATGATCATGGGAATAACGGGGTTTGCTTCAATGGTATATGTAACGGTTTTCAACAGCCTTGTGAAGAAGTCTTGAAAAAATTAGGTAATTTAGTAATAACTGTAGATTTCTTATTACAATGGTAGCATTTCTAGGTTTCTAGTTCATATGTATGCTTGTCTGCACATGATGTTTAAATTTTATCTAAAAGATTATATATATGTTAACTAAGTTATATGCATTGGAAGAATGGGTCACTGAAACTTTCTTTCACCTTTTGCTACTACTTGATAGATAAAAGTTTCGCGAACTAAAGAAAAATGTTCTTTACTATCTTTTTTCTCTTTTCTTACAGAAACTGCACCAATAAAAGAGAAAAGCAAATGTGCAGGAAACTCGGTAAGAAGTTTCCGAAATGTACAGTATTAATTATTTTATTGGAGAATAATCATTGACATTCTGAATGTTACAGATATGCATCAACCAGACTTGTGTGAAGGTTAGAGATTTGCCTAATGCTAAAATGTGTCCATTGGACAGATCAGGGGTGGAGTGCTCTATAAACGGCGAATGTACAAACTTGCACCAATGCCATTGTAAGCCAGGCTGGACCGGGCATGATTGTTTACAGGAGCAAGACGTTCGCGGTTTACACAAGTCTATTGACCGACCTGGAGTAGTGAAAGGACGCGGACCTGAGCAACAGGACTCCACTTCCAATACACCGTTGTTAGTAGGCGGCTTAGTGACATTTGTAATTGTAGTTTCTATAATATTCGTAGTAATGGCTTTTCGTTTTATCCCTTCGAAGACCCCGAAGGATAATCATACTTCATTGTATCCTCATGCTCATCTAGAGACTGTAGATTCCGACGGACCAAACACAGCCAATCACATACCAACTACGTAAAATGACCGTGCTGAAACAATCAGATTGTACGACTAACTTACAAGGTTATACAAATAATATGAACGAGCAAAGTCTTCTGTAATCAAAGTTAACGTCAATTCGAACACTTTCATCAGATCTTATTGTGAATATACACATGGTATAATATGTATGTAAGAAAATGTATGATCCTACTTCATACAATTCAGATAAATTTCAATTGTAGGTCAACTTGCTATCGTGTGTATATATTTGTACTGAAGAAAGTCTGCGACAATTTATTCAGACTTCGAGAACGTATTTGTGGTATTCACAAAAATAATGTATGTGAAATATTTCCAGTTAAAGTATTTTTATGCCTATAATATATGCAAGTTGAGTAGAGCCATGTTTTCATTCGGGATGTAAACCTATTTCGTCCATTCAGTACTTTACCCCTTGTAGGCTTTCTACTGTGAACTATGCTACACTATTTTCAAATTTGAAAAGGAACTTCAACAAAAATGATTTTTATATGCAAGGTAACTTTCCCCTTAAATTACAACAGGCTGGGATAGTCCAGATTTTAGTCTGTGCTTCATTAATTTTACCTTTCCCTTCCTTGTCTTCATACTGTTGCATGCGATAGAAAACACAAAATTGTGCAACTATTTGTTATGCATCGAAGTTACACTCTTAGTCAACTTGTATACTGTAGAGAATATTCCTGATATAAGTCCAAAATAAACTTTGACTGCTGCGACGTATTCTACACTTTCACTTCAGAATAAAATCGCCAGATCAGATTGCAATGATTTCTATTCTACCGCTTGACCAATTTTACATGCGTAGGTCAATCGACCCATCTCTTCGAAACTTAGTTTGGATGTCTGAAATAATACGGTACCTAAAAACTTTCAATACGCAGCAGGTGAAAAGTATAAACATTACAAATAAAGCGTATTTCCTTCGATTCATTGTTAGGAACTATTCTTCTCTTCCACTATTGAAATATGTTGAGATTTTAACCTAATCCTTTCTCGTAGACTGATGAAAGTTACTTTGTACGGAACGGAACTCATATGGAATACAATGATGCAAATAAAGAGTGTAATACAATCAATGCTGAGAAGTTATCAAAACATTCCTTTCCAGACGTGTGTATATTTAATTGCATTGAGGGTGAGTTGAGTGCGAAATATTACGAATACTACCGCGCATTTGGAATGTAATATATATAAGAGCTTATCATACTTTATTGAATTTCAATAGTTATTTTGAACGATTGATAAATGTTGCTTTGCAATTAAATATGGTCATCGATTATAAATGTTTAGTCCAGTGACAATAGCGGCATCGCAAAAAAATGGTACACAGGAAAGTGTTAATTCAACGGAGGTATACAAACAACGCGCAATATTTAAAACAAAGAAGATATTGTTGCATATAGGCATTACTATTAGTCTACATATTAAAATTCGCTTTTTGTGGTGTGTTAAAGTACATTTAAAATTGCGATATAAGTTGTAGTCAGCGGGTATGATTACAATAATGGATAAAACCTAATATCGCAATGGAATTATGTATGTAGATTGAACGAAGTTTTTACGTAGTGTCAGTTTCTGTGCTTAGGCAGTTAATGAATGGTGCATTAATCGATTGTTTTTGAGAAAAATCAAATAAATGATTCAATATCTTTTACAAAAAATATAAAAAATGCGTTCACTTCAGTTTGTGTAGACGTCACTTCATGTAAATTCTGATAAGATTGTCCTTACATTTGGATCGTAATTGCATTTTTATAAATACTCCGGAAGTCAAGCGTAATAATTAAATGATATTTCACTACGATATAACATCCGTATAACCTCATGACAAGATGATAAATGATCATAATCATAAACATACTATGTGAATCCGAGTCAGTTCAAGAAAAAATATCAAACTCCCTATCTCAAGGACCAAAGCTATAAGGAGCGTCGATTGGGAGAAAGCTTGTTCACACAATGCGTATTCTTTCCGGCCTGCAATGAATGGTTTCCGATGGATAATAAAAATCTAAGCTCAAAACAGGGAGAAGGAAAGTATTCAGCCTCATGATCTAAATTTGCTATTATCAGTCGTATTCCAAACCATTTCCTTTATACGATCGTTTGATTCACCAAACTTTATTTTCGACAGTGGAAGCACTTTCCTGTACTAGAGAAATTTTTACATACCGAATGTATGTATATATATCTTATGCCCGAACCGATATGTCATATTATCCCCTGCTGTGGACATAAACCGAAAACCTAAGTAAGTATTGATGTATGATGATAAATGGAAAGGTTCTAATAATGCTAATACGACTAATGACCTCCAGTGATTGTTACATTATAACGGTTTAAGAAGATATGATGGGCGCTATAACTGTAAAAAATAGATTGTCAATTTCTAAAAATAGATTGACTCCACCTGTCATCGACAAAAACACTCCGAAGTCCGAAAATACATGTTTTGACTGAATATCGTTTCCATTATGTCGCAAATAAATGTGCCGTGTCATAAAAAAGCAATTAATCATTGTTTGCTTCAAGGTTCCCATTATACTGAGTGGAAAGTATTTTAAACTGAATCCAGCCGAATCCTCATCCCTCACGTGCATTGTAAATCCATATAAAGTTGACTTCATTTTGATCCTTCCGGCAGATATATTCATTAAAGCTGGTGCGTTGTAAAAGAATTTGCCGTGAAATAACTTTCCTTAGTATTTTTTACACTGAAGGATAAAAACATTTTACCCCTGATGCAATGCTGCTATTGATGCGCGAATGAAACTGAGGGTCTGGTAGTTTCAAGACAATCTCAAAACGAAAATCTTGACAGAATCTTTCTACGCTCATAACGGAACTTCTAAATTTCTTAAACATTTCCAGGTGTGTATCCTTCATCACTGAAGTGTGACTTGAAAGGGGATTGAAAAATCCATTTCGTCCTATACAAGCGTACCGTTGTGTTATTAAGATCGCAGGGTATACATTTTTTAAGATGGCAGCAAACGAAAGTCTTTTACTTTGGGCCTAGACTATTAAAAATTTCTGCTTGGGTTATTATCAAAGAAATCAAGTTCCATATCATAATAATTTATCATTTGAAAATAGGACAAACTCATTTAAATCAACCCGTTTTTCCATAATTTTCATGCGTCAGGTCGATTATAAAAGCCTGAATATCAGGCTTGGAAATAGTTTCTTTGAGTTTGATTTGTAAGGCTGCGTCTGTTAATTTTAGGAATATTCTGAATCTTAGTTTTATCTTTATCCATACCTCACTAGGCACGTTCAATGAGATGAATTTCATGCTTAACAAATGGAGATATGATTTTACTTCAAAGCCAAGTATAGGCATATCATTAAACCATTGCACATTTTATTCAGGCATAATTTTTCAATATTCCTTTCGAAAGCACATGTAGGTATTCCAGCAACTCCTTATCATCACAGTTTCGATACGTATTGTATTACAGTGGAAAATAAGACATAATTTGACGTGAAATAACAAAATTTCCTTGGATTGGATTCAATTCGAGCCTAACAGGAGAAGAGCTAGAGACAGCCACAAAAACAAACACTTGGAAGAAGGTGTAGCATTCATGAATTCATATTATGCATCCACCTAGACATTAGCATGTTATATCAGCATTAGCATGTATGTATGTTGTATTCACTATGCCTAAAAGGTCGTGCACTTGTTCCTGCCGTTCACTGTTCCTGCTAACAAAATAATAACATTACTATTTTCATTTTTATGGAGAGCTTCGCAGTGAGCTCATGCGTTTTTCCTCATGCCACCGAAGTCTGACGGGCTATCTCTGTAGGTTCACCGTTGGAATTGTAGAATCGGTTGGTCAGTCATCCATTTTACCATAAAAAGTATACGAGTCAATTTTAGGAAATGTTATCGTAAAAGTTTGTATGGCTGGACAACTTCTCACATACTTTTTAACCTACCTTCATAGCATTTTCTATTATTTAGGCGTGTTTCTACTTTCCTGAACCATCATACCTTTTACATCCTGATCCAGCTTATCAGTGAACATCATCATTTTTTTACTATCGCCGGCAACAGACGAAGAAAACTCCAAATTATTCTGGATACTTGTGCTTCAGCTTCCGTTTTTTTGTAGCCACATCAAATTCTCTTCTTTCCGAGAAACGATGCGGTGTTAATGCATTAAAAGCTTTGTCGTATTTCCCATTCCGTCAGCACACCCCTTTCGACAGGTTATCATGCACTGAGGGGAACAAACCTTGTACTTTTCTTGCTGTGGTAGTAAAACGGGAAAATGCCCAAAAATGAAACGACTTCCCGCTGTATAGTTTCATCCAATAAAGGAATGTTATATGCGAAAGGTGTTCAGATGCTTGTCCAACGCATTAGTACAAAACCAGGGCACTTATGCACTCGACTAAACAACTGGCGTTTCAGAATTCAGAAGTCGAACTTGTTCCTCAGAACACAAAGACTCTGCATTATTAGAGTTCTTTACGTAGTCGTGAGCTGGAACCAAAATTACTTTTCTCTCGGGTTAGTCGTGTTTGAGAACCCAGCTAGTAATCAGCATGTAACTCAAACCCTGGTTTTGGCTAACGTTTAATTTTTGGAAAATCCTTTACCTTGTACAGGGAAGAATGGTACAAACATTCAATTCAATACTTGTGAAACCGTGAGTTTTGTTTACAAATCTGAAGTTTATGTAAGTCTTTCAAATAAGTACGCTTGCTCATTGTATAATTGGTTTGCTTTGAGACATGCATAACAATACAGTTTGTCATTTTTATTCTTCTTCATTTTGGTATAGTTTATAATTATTCGAAAAGTTTATTTCGAAAGTTTTACTCTTAATTTCTTCCTTTATTAGATTTACTAGCTAAAACATTCAGGTGCTGTACAGAAATGACTGAATAATTGAATAATCAGTAGTCCTTAAGAGGATTTTCGGTTTTCTACGATAATTCATTTGTCATTTAGTACATAAGTGCCCATAAAACTTTAAAAATATTCTTAGTGTGGATAAAGTTAGAATCCTAGGCAGTATACTAATCATGTTGAAAATGTAAACTTTCTACATCGAAAAAAATAAGCAGCGTGAAATGTACATCGAAGGAACACATGTCATAGAACATTTTTTGAATGATATGTGTATGCTTTTAAAAAACATTCAGTTATAAAGGATATCTTGGTTCATCTACCTAAATTTTAAACCTTTCGGGACTTATTTTCGATAGATTAAAACTTTCACGCAGTAAACACCTGCAGATACTTTCTCACGATTAAATACGTATGTGCACGCACGTTGTAAATAACTTTTAATGCTGTAACACTTGATAACGAATGTTAGATGAGTACACAAAAACCAATAAATAAATGAACAAATTTTTAAAAACTTTCCGAGCTTAGTTTTCAAGGCACTGAAATGGTAAGAACAACTTCATATTTCTGCGTTGTGTTGAGGTTCCATTTTTTGAGAAGGAAAATGAAACAAAATATCTTGCATTAACCAAGATCGATTCTCAATTTAGCATGTGTAAACGGTGGTACACATGAGTCATGAGTCCAGAACTTTCAAGGGACAATTCGCATGTACCAATGTACTATTACGTAACGACGAATTTAATTAAGTACAGATAACATGATCATGAAAAAGAAATCATAGGAATTGCAGCGACTGATTTGCTCAACGTTTTATTATTAATGGTAAAGCAATCATAATGGGGATTGTTTTAGTTTTGTAGGGGAGGGGGTTAGATATTTTTCACTACATACTTTACCTAAGGCCTTCCTATGAATTGATACAGGATACTCAGGAATAGTAAAATGTCATCTCTGCATCGAGGATTAATTGAACAGCACGTGCTTACATAGTTTTAACAACAATATTTAAGTATTTGATCGCAAGAGGGAAGTACCAAGTAGAAGAGGTATGGCAGAAGTACATAGTACGATTATTTTAAAGCGCTTTTCTTAAACAAGTCTTGATTTTCTGTTTCTGCGTTTTCGTTCTTAAAGTCAACATTTATTTCATTTGTTGTTTGACTGTGTATGTATATTATGTTTTGCAGTTCTACGCAATACATATACTTACCTATTTATTCATGAAAGCATATAGACAACCACTCTGGCCCCTCGCACGTTATTCCATTAGTCCTCTTTAAAAGAACTTGTGGCAAGAACTATGTCTTAACAAAAAACAAACTTGTATGCACTTTTAATTTTCTTTTTTGTTGTTCGTTGGCGTAGCACGCAAAATCTGACTGGCTCACGCAGTTTCTAATATCTAAGCATACCACCTTTTCTTAAGCATGGCATTTATACGCAATGGCTTATTGAGATACAGTTGCACTTTTTTCTGGCTCCTAGAAATGGCGTGAGGTCCGTTTGTTCCGTTCCGAACTCTCGAACGCTTACACCAAACTTGGCGAATAGGTTTGAAATATCTCCCAAGTGATCTGTATATGTAGTTTTGGCGGCAATTGTGTAAGCCCTTGAGGTGCTCCAAAGTTTTTTCAATTGCTTTTTTTAGCTATAACTTGGATGCGCTTTCTCCTATTGACACACAATTTTTTGCAGATGTTTGAATTAGCCTTATGCAATGGATTGATGCATTTACTACGCACCTGTTTGCGTATTTGTAGTTTTACACTCCGCAATGCTTCATTATTCCGTTGAAAAGGTTTAATAAATATGTGTGAAACTTGTGAGAAAATATCATTTTTCATACAATTATGTATCTTGTTGCAGCAACAAAACATTCGGTTTATTGCAATGTCCCCTTATTTCTTTGTCTAATCATGCCCTGTCCCAAAATAGGACCACTTTACGAAGTAGTAGTAGGATATTATTATCAAACAAAGGCAGCTTGCATGCACACATGTATTTTACTCTTTTAAGCACTCCAGACGGGATTGGTAATATGTATAAACATTGAAAACCAAGCGGAGTTATCATACTTTTAGTGATAGACCAATTACGCAGATTTCTTTTTGATGTAACTGAAATCATTAATGGGCTGATTGGTGGTACAGAGTTTTTTTATTCGTTTCATTTAACAAACAATGTTTTTCTATCATTCTAGGCTATCCTCTTGATTCAATGCAACTATAAAGCAATTGGCGTGAACTGTCCTTTGTATGCATAAATTATTGCCCACGGAGTGAAGAAGTGTTTTGAAAAAGACTCGCAAGCCAATTATTAATTGTGCTAATGCACAAAATTTGTGCGTAAATTACGAAGAAAATTTACCGCAGTTGTGGGTCATTTTTATATCCAAGTTCGTTACCTGATTGCATCTGCCGCAACATATTGTTATTATTGTGAATTATTCGTGTTTGTTATCCCTACAATTCGTACTCGTGCTTTGTAGTAAACTACGCATCAGCGGACCATTGAATATGAGTGACGAGACTGAACTAGCTGATGACTCCCCAAATGAAGAGGACATGCCGGAAAAGTGAGTCAAATCCAATATGGATTAACAAATAATTTTTATTCGTTTGCGTAAAAATCTTGAATTTTTATTTTTGTACATCATAAATTTACAGCATTTGTCATTACATTCTAAACTTGTGAGCGCTTCCGCCCGTAGGCGCAGGCTTCGTGTTAAACTATGTCATATACTACAGTAATCATAGTAAAGCAACAGTGAACACTGAATTTAAAAATGTGAAATGAGCGCAACGCTTACTTGTTCTAAAAAGGGTCAACGAAATGCGAAAATATGAAATGTGTAGGCATTAAAAAAAGTAAGATGAAAACGTGAGTTCTGCTCGTTAATAATATCTAATCGAATAGGCAGAAAATTTCATAACTTCGTGCTCAACTACTTCATATGCTTCCAAGTTTTTTTGGTTTAATACTATTGCATCATGATCATCATCAGGATTTGAAATACAAAAAAACGCATAGAATCTACGTTCACAATGTGAAATTATTTATTCTTGGTAATTAGAAATCATGATCACCTTTTGATTCGATCTTAGAGTTAAATTGAAGACATAGAATGCATTAATGCAACTCCTCATTTGTGCTATTTTTCATCAATATTGAAAAATGGTAAACGTAACTCTTATTACATTTGGGATGACTGATAATATTGGTCATTCATGAGATTAAAAAGGATTTGGACTGAAAATCTGTATTTGCCTCTTGGTGGAATCTTTCGATTGAATTCTTCAGGTGTAGCCTTTTCTTTCCGGACTATATGACCCCGTTATTTTGGTGAATTATATTGACCTTTTTTGCATTCAACCTTCGAATCGTATCGTATCTTTCTGCTATTGTATCTATCTATTTTCATCCAAATTAAAGTTGAAATGTAAAATTAGTACTGGAATTGCTCATTGTTTTTTTATATATTGAGTTGAGATTGCAATTAGTTGTGCGAGAGTAGATACAGGAAAGCGATTATGGTTATTAACAGCTTATACAGTTTGATTGCTGAACCGTGCGCTAATAGCATTCCATACAATGTAAAAGTGTCTCAATAAATAGTACTTAAATAGGCCAATTAAGGACATAAATCGTCTCAGCATGGGAAAAGGAAAAATTAGTGTATTTCACAATTTATACCGTCGCAATTTTATTGAGTGGTGCAAATATGTTATGCAAAAATATGAATACAAAATATAACTATTCTCATGGGTAAAATTAGAGTGACCAAATCAACCACACTGCAGTTGATACTTACCTATATAAATCTACAGTATTTACTTACTGTGGATTACGAATACTAACTGAGCACAAAAGTAATGTCAGTGCATCTGAAATAACACTGATATTATGCATTAATCCTGTTAATGAGCACTATTGAGCCGCAAGCATTTTGTGTTTAGGCTCAATTCTTTGTCTCCCAAGTTGAAGTGCACTTTTTTGCCGTTTTCCTGGCCAAATTGTAGCGTGACTTCAGTTGTCCCTGCGAAACGACTTGATAAAGTGTATTTCATAAAATGTACACAGTTCATGAAAGTAAAGTTAGTAATAATAGTACTCATTTTAATGCAACTCCATCTGATAAAGTCGCCGTAAAGTGATAGACAACACAGTTTTATTGGTTGTGCAGTACACACCCAATGACTTGTACTACTACTCGTATCGCCGTAATCTCCCATTTGCCATTGGGGTTTTAAACAAAGTGCTAACGATACAAATTGTCCCGATCAGATCATTTTTATTGGCCTGAAGCGCTAGTGAATATAAATGAATGTCGTGTCATAGTGCTGTGTTTTGAAACGTTTGCACTTGATGCTAATGGGGACAAAGCAATGTTCATGGAAGTAGAAGTTGCAGAAATCAGGTAAAATCTCGATTCCTATTATGTTTGTGGCATTTGTCTTATAGTCTTATTCGAATCTGCTAATCACGCTTTTAATATGAACGAATGTAAATAAATACGTTGGCTCCTATGACGTATGCATTGAATTCTAACTGGAAACGCCCTTAAAACATGAAATGCAATCGACAGCAGTTATATTTAAACATTCATTTAAACACAGCTCACTTTTCAGCTTAACGTGAAGTGCTCTGAACTCTGAATTGGTATCTCTATAATCTATGAAGAATAGGAAACTCTTCCATTTGCCAATATACGATATATGAACAAGTACAAGTATGAACGACAAATTTAAAAGTCAACATTTCAGATTCAGTCGCTTTTCAAATGACAGTAGGAAATAGTAAGTGGTGACATTTTATTGTTCTTTTAAATTAGAGTCAACTAGTCATAGTAGTCAGGTAAAGTGAGTTATATTCATATCATATCATTCAACGGAATAAATACCAGATTAACAACTTTGATCTGTGGCCTTGTAATGTCTATCAACGAATGTGAGAGGAAATGCAAAGGGTGGTCGATCATACTATCATAACGGTACATATAATGTCTGACTTTGATACTCAATGTATCCACATCGGTGCTACTTTATTTAAAAATAACGAGTTTTCTATTCTGAAAGACTCAAGGTTAATTAAAAGCTAATAAATTTTCATGAGAGCTGGTGTTGAAAATCACGACTGATTCAAAGTCGTGGCTTTCATTTAATGGCCAAACGGAGGGTAAAGACGAAACAATGCTTGCTTCATGCGTTTGTGGAGAAAACTACTAGTTTGTGTATTGGTACTTGAATTCTTCAATGATAAAGTGAAATGTGTCCTTCAAGCGACTGCAGCGAAACTATTTTATATTTGATAAAAGACAGTAGGAATAGGCTCATCACTAAACGAAGTGACTGAAGTTTGGATCATACTAGCCCTACACCCTAGGGATTACTCAGTAGTATGCATTTGGCTTTTTTTGGTCTTGTGTTTTTAGTGGAAAAATGAGGTTGTCAACTACTATATACATTTGAAGTGGGATGACGGTTCCCACATACAACAAATGTAAACACTTGTGCAAACAGCTTTCGCTGTGAACAGAGCAAAAATGTCAATCGAGGTTGGGAGCGTCAGTCTGTTAGTGTCTAGAATATTGTCTACCACAATTAGGAAGCGATTGGGACTTCCTCAATTTGTTTTGTTGACAGCATTTTAATAGTTTCGTATTCCTTTCCCCATTTGTATGCTATATTTCTGTGTTCAATCCTAGTCTGTGGTACACTTCACGACACATGTTTCATGTCATGCTATACCGCAATCATATACATAGTTTACACAACCTAGCGTACAAATGTATTTTAATCACAAATATACCTTTGTCTTGCAGAACTTAGGTAGATATTATATTACATAAAAATTGTATGCGTTGTTTTAACAAGTCCAGTGTCACAAAGAAATCAAGCTTATCCCGTTTCGAACGCGTTATAGGGTTTAAGCGTTATAGTCGAAACTTGAATTGTTTAAACTTTACCTGAAATTCTACATAGTATCTTACGTAATTATTCGCCCTTGAATCTGAAAAAGATAATCTATTTGTTAATTAAAATGTCACTGACAATTTAAAGTGAAGGCTACGTTCTTGGTTGACCACTTCGAACCGTTGAAGTTTGTGATTTTAGTATTCATTACGAATGCATTACAAGTTTTATATACTTGATGACGCATGTTTACTGCATCTTAATAGACGAAATAGCTACGTATTATTTACTTCAGGATTCGCGAACGTCTCGTGCGCATATTCTACTAAGCATGCCAATATTTACTTCAGAGAATTGTTATCGAGCCACCCAAGCGTGAACCCTTTCAGAAAAGATTACGAAGGGAGGAAAAGTGTTCACATCTTACAGCTTACTAGGATTATGGTTCCGATGCGTTAATCGAATTAATCCTACGTAGGCGTATATTTGTTTGTTGCTCCTACAAATTTACTTTCCCTTTTGGGTATTTTTTATATAAAAAAAATATCCTCAGAAAAACGAACAAATACACCAACAGCTATTGTAAGCTTAAGGAAATAAAAGGTTCCGTTCTTTATAACCTTCTACGCATCTTTTGAAATATAAGCGATGCCCATGATAGGCTCCAGTATTGAAAATGAGAAGTACGTTCGTCTGGTTCTAGTCCTAGTCGAAAGAAATGATTTATGCCGCCGATGTAGGAGCATTAGGTTTTACTCTGTGAGAATATTGCAATGAATGAGATTGAAAAGTCTTTTTAAGGATAAAAAAAGTGTAGTAAATGCGTGGATGGATATAAAATTAAAAATGTTAGGAAGTTCTCTCACCAGCTATACCTTGCTCAGCCAAGAGTAACGACGTCAGATACTGAATTTTCAACAACAGCGTTTTTTCATTTCATGCCACCACTTTGACGGTTACTTGAGTGGGTTTTAAAAGTTCATTTTTTATCGTGCTTCTACTTTCGTCATTTTCTAACACTATTATATGTATAATGTATTTCCCTCTTCCCTTTTAATGCACAGGCATTCTCAATGCAGCACTAATTTTTCCCTCCCATCAACTCCATTCACAGAGACAAAAAAGTATTGCGTAACTTTATGAGTGCGTAAACTAAACTCAGGCAGTAGTTCAATGCATGTTCAAACTATATTTACCCACGCCCAACTCAAGTAAAATTATTCATACTTATTAAAATGTTTTATTAAGTGTTTATATACCTTGCACATTAACACACGCATCATCCATGGTCATTTCATAGAAAGTACGAAATCGAGCAATAGGAACAGAACTAAAGTTGCGAGACTGAAAAGGGTGACACAAATCTTCGTTCTTATATTCTTGGTTGAGAGAGTCTTGTAGTATCGGATCGGTACTGGCCTGCAACAAAGGTTACGAAGGAAAAACAGAATACAAGAATGGCGTAATCCCGCAAACATCGGTGAAAAGGCTGGCTGTCATATATTAATTACCTATGTTGTGTATGTGATAGACACTCAGATTTGAGTGTATCTGAAGATACGCATCACGAAACATTGGTTCGTTCTTTTTCTTTCGTCTGTCTTGCGTAATATTATCTTTCAAATGCTATTCACAAGTTAAAATATTAATAATTATCATACAGTTGCAAAGGACCGATACAAGGTTGAAGTCAGTATAATATCTGCACACCATAGAGTAAGAAGAGTTTTTGTTACATAATATCCTCGGACTAAAAATACAGACGATCAACTTTTTCTAACTATTCTTAATCACATTTGGAAGGCTTCTTTTGGGATCCTCCTACCGTAGCACGGCCACCGGATATCATTTTACCTCACCTCTGTAAAAAGTACCTGAACCCACGGTGAATTTCATGTACAAGGAAATCCTTCCTAAAAATAACTCTGTCTCCAGAGACCAATTACCCATGTTTCTCATGCAGTTTCCTTATTACGGTCTATATGGCAAATGAATTTATATCGTAGCTCAAGATGAATCATTCATTACAAAGTACAACAAAAGAGAAGATACAATATTTGAGTTCCTTGTGCAATTAGGAAACCAGTCAAAAGAAAGAAAGTCATTGTACTTTCTTCATATCTCCCATCTCCCTTGTGTGCGTAATCATACATCGCGAAGAAAGTGCAACAAAGTTCATTACAGAAGAAACCTTTTTTATCCCTTTTCCTTTATCCTGATGTATACTATTAGCTCGACAAAATATGTTTGATAGGAGTATTATTATTACGAAGAACATTGTTTGTAACGGCTCTGGACCCTCCATTTACCTTTCGGACGATCTCAGGTTTTGCTGTTACATTCCGCAAGCCGTTTCCACACACATCGTACAACATGATGGCCTGAGCAAGTTGAGAGAAACAAGCAATAAGAAGCAGTAAAACCTTGTTCAGTAAAAGCACAGAAAATTCTTTGGTTTATTTCTAATCTTCCATAGTTTCATACTTGCGAGCGACACTCATGGGTTTTTGTACAGGCGACAACATAGTACCCGTGCTGAGTATCTCAGACGGTTTTTTTTTATTCCTCATTCATTAGTGACCAAAGAAAGTGTTGCGCTTTACAAAAGAAGATGCACGGAGGAGAATCTAATCTATAACTTGCACAACATATACAACCATACCATACCAGTTTCTTTTAAAAATGGACATTCAACATTTGGACTTGTAGGTGTTTATTCAGCTTTGACAGCACTGTGCAGCGATTCACGTCCATCGTGTCACCTTTTTCTATTGATTGCTTCTGGTCTGGATCCCTTAATAGGCACTTAAGACCAATGAAAAGACCACTAACGACCTACGAGCGTAGGTGAAATTGGTTAACTCTGGAGTTTCTATAAATGCGCTCGTGATGTACCTAGAAGTCAGGGTACATTGAATATACCCAGTCTAAAATATAACCTTGTCTTGGCGAAAACACAAATTTGAATGGTGTTAAAAACAAAGTTTTCTAAAATCTCCATCGGGTAAGATATTTGAAACCATCTTGCTGTCTACGTTTTTTTCTACTAAACACTCGTGGACTTTACTCCTTACTCTAAGATTTCTGCGTTATACTTTTTAATAAAAGCTTACAGGTATACATACCTTTCATTAGTTACCTGAAAATCTACGGGAACATGACATACTTTGGGCATAGTAGTTAGTCAGACCTTATGGTAAACAAATTTTTCAATGGAAAGGTTTAGCTTATAATGTCAAACGTCCATAAATTCAGATTTGATATGTTTCCAATGTAGTACTAAACTAACACATTGGCAAACCGCACTGGTGAGTGTGTCATTACGACATTTCTCCGAAGGAGTCGACTGATCCTACCAACACTTGATTTCTTTACTATCAATGACAAATTTTGAAATGCTGCCAGTAGCCTGTCGACTGATATTTTGAATGGTTATGTGCGCGAATTTATATTGGGGTTGCTTCACTTGAAGTGATTGATTGTTTACTCCAAAAACAAGTTAATGGTGCATATCGTTAACCGCAATATGTCCAGTGAACAACGATGGACAAAAGAATACTTGCGTTCAACAGGCTGAAACAATTTATTTTCAATCTGTAAACTACTTTATGTACGTATGTGTGAGTAAATTAAAAAGTTTCATTGCCAGACAGTAGTGGCCAAATGGACGGAGAACGGAACGTAATTCCTAATGCTCCCACTAGAAATGGAAATTTGCGGGTAGGTAAACTACGTGTATTATTTTGGTGTAATTTCTATCGCACAACTTGAATTTCCTAGCATTAACTCAATTGAGGCTCACTGCGTATGTAATTTGTTGTTGCTTTGTGTTGAGATATGAAGCAACGAGCATCAAAGGAAAGATTCTGATCCCTTCGGCAAGAGATTTACAGGGTGAGCCTTTCGTTCTTACATTTTCGCTGTTCACTATTCAAGTGATGAATATCTGCACGGCTAACAAAACTTTCGTCGAGGGTCCATGTTAATGTTCTTCGCAATGTTGCCTCATACTCAAAATTTTTACATCACTGCCATCGTGGCATTATTTTTAAGTATGAGGATTTAACTATAGACAGCACTTTACTACAACTACCGCATCTTCGCTGTGTCGGTTGAAGTTCTTATTTCCATGTAGAAAATGAAAATACTTATTTATGATCATAGTTTGACAGTTTATGGGTATTTTAAGACCATCGATTGCACATCTTTGTGTTTAATACTTTATTCAACGTGAGTTAAATCTGTTGCTGGAGGATCTTTTTCCCAGTACAGTACTGCTTAGGATCGACCGAATTTTTCGTGTTTACAGAAGCTTTGCATCATGATCACCGCTTCCCAAGATAAATTCGATTGGTTTAGCAAGCACCAAAAAAGGATATTTGCTTTTCTTTTACCGTACACTATCTTCCAAAGAATTCCCGTTCCATCAAGTTTGCCAAAGGAAAGGCGAGTATCTCTAACAAGCAGATAGCATACTTGGAAACAAGGATTAGGAGTCGTTTTTGCCATTTCTTTGCGTCGTAATTTTCCCAGCGAAGCAAATTACCGGACAACACATTTGTTCTAAGCCTAGCCGCATACGACATTATTTGATAGTTCGACAATACATTGGTTCGTAATGCAATTGCGATTCGCTCCATTTTCTTCTTAGATCATCATAGCATTCCATTTCATACGTTTTAATAAAAACATTAGCTCAATATTGGTCAATACAAATGTTAAATTTTACACTGAATATTCGTGGAGGATTAGAACCGTGTGCGCCTGTGTTTATTCAAGTAAAGTGCCAGGGCAGGGGTTGCATATGGTTCCATGTTTTCTGTGATCATAAGGGGAAACACATTTACGCTGTTATGAAGCACTGAGTTTTCCTTCGTATCGCCCTCTTCGTTCTTAGTACCTTATAACAAACCCATCCGTCCTTATTTTTGTCACTCAATTTTTCTTGAGAAAACGCTTAACTTTCAAACATGTAAGCATCAACGTAAAACTCATATGCACTTACATGGTTGCAACTTGATCATCTCGAAGCTCCTTCATGATGTATTGCTACATTTAATATTCATTTTCAATTTGGCTGTATGCACAGAATAAAAAGCTTATTGAAAGGTAACTTACAAGAATTCTTGAGCCAACTAATACTTTTAGGGTTTAGAACGGCGACATGCCTGTTGCTGCGTCCTGCTTTCGTGTATTTCTTACTACATGTACTTGAGCTGTTGAGGTATGCATGTGCATCTTCAGGTTGTAAATCTCTCTCTAGTTTTCTTGATCTTCCGACTCCTTTAGTAGTCATCATTCATATGTTCCTACTACTACTGCAATAATCATCAACGTACCAAAACCACGTTTTCAATATTCGGGCATACAGGTTGTAATCCTATACATATATGCACCCTTACAAAACAAGCTTCGATGCTTTGAACAATAAGAACATACCTGAGCGAAGTAGTGAATGTGTGTAAAAATCATAATGAAATAGTAGGACAAGCGATAAGATTGTGAGTTGAGCCACCAAAATAATAATAAGGAACTTGCTGCTCCTCTTTTTACTGTTGTTTTGTTGCATTTTTTCCTTCTCTAATGTACGTACTGTCAAATACAGAGACGTTCTAATGCTCATTTTTTCAACAATCACGATGAGATTCATTCTATCACACAGCCAAGCTTACGATTGCCACTCAGTAGACAAAATTTTAGCACCATTTCTTGTTTGCAAGTCCTGAACTTTGTGTACCGCTTCGTGTCCTGATAGTACTCAATGCAGATTATGTACTGATGTGTGGGCTTCCACAAAAAAACAGCAATAATCATAATCATACATATCCTCCCATTGCCTCACAGACTATTCTTCGATTTTGGTGTATCACTAGAACCTACATTCGTGTGGCAGTGGCAAACTCACGAGTACATTACAGAAACTATAGAAAACGTCCTCTCCTGTTTTCAACCACCAAAGCTAGGAATCTATTGCTGAACAGCCACACATTAAAATCTTTCTTCATCCTTTTCGCTCGTAATGTAAATACTCTTCCTTCTGTTGTGTTGTTGTGCTTTACACTGTCGAAAAAGAGCTTGGAGCCTTGCACACTCTTTTCCCACGCATCATTCACCAAGTGCACGTGGATTGTTTCCGTTGTTCGTTTTCCTTTGGCAGGAAAAAGAGAAAATAGAAGGTGGTCATGGTGTGGAAAAGCTAGTTTTTCTTTATCTTCTGTTGGAAGCAGGGTAAGATCAGTGTTTCTGATGGTGTTGAATGTGGGCTGAAAGCGTTTTGTGGAATTTTCTCTGGTTTTGTGTTGTGTTCTTTATTATGATAGTTGTATGAGAAAATGGTCAAAATTGCGTGCGGACTCATTGTTTATGCAGCAACCGCATTGTGAAGTTTAAATCCCTTGTAGCTTTCAGATGTCCAGTACAAGTACCTAAGGAGTTAGCATACCTATATCGAAAGTGAGCACGGGAATAATTAGTGCTTGTGAGCTGTGGAAATTTTCTTTTTCTGAAAAACGAATCTTCTAGTCTTTCGTTCGCATCTGGAGGAAGCTTATTTGTGACAAATTGTGCCAAGTTTTCTAGTAAAAGGAAAGTTTGTTTCTTGTGCTTTTTTTGTAAATTACTGATTTCGGATTTCTTCTGCAAGTAGGTAATTTCCATTCCCTTCTCTATTACTTACGATTCATAGCGTAAATCTTAGTACAGCAACCGCATTTTGATAGTAATACTGCGATAGATGAATAGTTTGGAGTATTTCATTTTCAATTAATTTCTATTTCGTCTTCAACGAGCCAGAAACCAATTTAGTAATTCAGCGAAAAATGCAAAAAAAATCAGATGCCATGAGTGATAGCAAGTGCATACACAGAGGAACTAAAGTTTGAGAAACCTTCAAAGAATTTTCAAAGAATCTACAATGGAATCAAAAGTGTGTTACACTATAACCACAAGTACTGCCAAAAACGGCAAATGTGGTTCATTTTCATTGAAGTCGTAAAAAGAGCAGTCTTCACCTGTATGAACAGGATGGTACGAGGGCTTCAATACCACAAAACCTATTTTTTATCTATACTTAAAACTGGTCTGTATGAGATGCGAAGTATAGATATGAACGAAACCTTTCATTGCTATTACTATTACCACATAATGTATCAACAAACAATGCGAATAATATAATAGTTGATGGTCTATTATGCGATCAAAGATCAAAAACTGATTGAGGTGGATTATTCTAGGTCGATTTCATTATTGTCTTGAACAGGTACATCTTTTTCTTGATGAATTCGTGATCATTGTGGCATTGAGTCATATTGCTATTTAAAAATTTGCGTCAAAGATAGTTAGACCAGGGCCTATTCTTGATGCGAATCTCATTCAAATTAAAATCGATATTGGTAGCACACTATTACCACGATTAAGTTTGTGAACAAATTCAAAGATTTCCGGCGACTTGTTTTATATTCATATGAAGGGGAAGTTTTCCTTTTGTTTTTGTTCATTTTCAATAAGCGATTTGTATTAAGTTATTCATGCTGAAATCGGAAATGTTTCCGTTCATACAAAGTTTAAAACCAAACTAGCAGGTCATATAAGTTTACAGTTACATTGTGTGATATTTTATCTTCCTTGCACATCTGAGCTGTTGAATAACAATATTTGAAGTTTTTCTGGTCGTAATGTCACTAATGAGAGCATAATTAAGGCTAAGCTGGGGCTGATTTTGTGGGCCAACGAGTTGCATTTCATCAAGATTGTAAGAGAATGTGAGTACATGAGATAGTCCCACAAAAAGATTAGAAAGAGTGTTGTTTTTACTTCACTGTGCCTGTACGATATGCACGTGAATGCTTGAAATACCAGTTTATACACGGATCACCGTAATGTTGAAAAAAGTATCCTGGTATATACGGCAGATATTTTCTGTATGGCTAAAGTAGGTATGAACAGGGTTAGACTTGCATCTAAACAAGACAAGTTTTACCAGTATTAAAAGATTTAAAATGGAACCAAACATGCAGACGTAGCAGCGAAGAAATTGTGAAATAGATTGGCTGACCTAAGTTGCCTCTGAACAGATAACTGTTTTTTAAGAGGAAAGTCACTTTCAGATCGTTGTGATTCTGAGATACGTTTTGATCACGTATGATTCGAAGGTTTATTAGTTGCTAACATCGAGCCTAAGAAGTTGTCGTAACAGAACAGAGTAAAGTTGAACCGATGTTGAGGCTAATTACATGCAAAATTGCAAACATTTTTATGCTGACGAAAGTTTACTGCACTATAAAGATTGTGGTATCGCCATAGTCAAAGCAGCATGAGACGACAGGTTTCATGACCGTGGATTCATGTTGTTACAATTGTGTCATTCCTCAAAATGTGATTTCGTATTTTTCAAACCACGCCAATCAGGATTCGAAATCCATGCCTTTTACCAAAAGTTCCGCATCACATAAAAATGTACATGGACATAAACACAAAATGTCACAATAACACACCTACAGTGGTTTCAAAAGTACGCTTTTTGTAAACAAAAGAATATTTGTTCCTGCTATTCAAACGCGTTTTAAAAATTCATTTAGTCCATTTTGGAATACCACAAGATGGCGATACTCTAGGGTAAATGAACCTCCACCTAATTCCTCGATATATGTACACCTTGCATTATCTTTGGTTACATAGTTATCTAACAATTTTCGCGTGACACCATTTCGATGCATTTTTTACGATTCAAATCCGTACGGGATTTTAAACAAAACCTTATTCTTACAGTAACAAGCATCGTTAGATCGTTAGATATTGACAAGAAAACGTTTTAAAACCGTAGATTTTGTGCCCTCGCCCCTCCGTGCTCTGCCGTCAGATATCGTCCTGATATGGTTACTTCAATTTTAAGCGTCCCTATACAGTTTCCAATCGAAAACCAAAGGAACCAAGTAATGCTGAGCAAAATTCTTTTAATACGTTAAGATATCAATCTAAGATGTTCCAAACCTAAGTAATCGAAGTGCAGAAGTTCAATCAATTCTGTCATTATTTTTTTATTTTTTGAATAGTCTGGGAATTTCGTATGCTTGTTTGATCTCTCACAATTCTCTTTGTTTGATCGTTTCCACCTGTTTGTCCGGCAAATTTTTGGGTACTTTGTACTCACTTTCTGTGAAGTGTGCGATTTGTTAGTGACAAATTTTATGATGTTATTATGTTTCAATACTACTTTGTTCTACATATAAAAGTTTGCACGCACGCATAACTTCCGACTCTCAACGTCATTAAAGTGTTCATTTCACACTTGCATTGAGTTTTCTCTTTTGTGAATTCTGCCAAATGTTTGCTTAACACTCTAAGGAGAAGACCCACGTTCATTCTTTGTTCCGAAACAGCTCACATGGTCGTCGAAAGCGATATTAACAATGACAAGATTATTGTTATGCTTTTGAATAATGGTACACTGACGAAGGTAATTCTATGTTATCATCGCCACCGCTATTCTCAAAAGGTTTATTAAACAGGACGTGTGTCGCATCTTTGTCGTGCAAAATACCATTAGTGGTCGGAAAACGGCAATGGCAGTAACCAGCAAAGAACAAAATCGGTCATCCTATATTGTCTCAATTGAGTCTTACTTAAGATTTTTATCCCTTTAGATTAAGCGATGAGAAATCGTGTGTATGAATAGTAACACAACATAATTTTATCTCTTGGTTTCGTCCTTTTTGCTATCACCGATGACAAACTTAGGCACAGAAAATCTTTGTATACTGATTTCGTTGCAAGTTTCGGATTCTGATACGTAGTTACGATTCAGCCTCGAAGGGATATGCCCGTACACCACAAAACACAAAGCTTTTTAGTTCAGAATACAACAAGTCTAACCAACGGTTCTTTGACTGTTTCACACACATTCATCAAGAGACCAGTGATAAGCATTTTTTTTCTATATGGTATAAAAGGGATAATTTTTTTATTCAAAAACAGCTTGAGGCTATTAAAACACGGACAGAAATATTGCAAAAGATTTCTCATGTACGAGTTTGTTACAGTCATCAAACAAAAAAATGCGCAGTGCAGTCAATAAAAACGCTAACTTGATGTAAACAGTTTGCATTTAAAGAAGCCATGTGTGCACTTTTGCCCATCTTCATCCCGAGGACATTTTATAAATTATAAATAAAAACAACGCAATTTGCGAGGATCAAAAGAAAAGCGCCATTAATTCTTTCTCGTCATGCGCCATCCAATCATATCGAAGTTATCTAGGCTTTTGATTTGAATATGACAAAGAAATCTAAGTGAGTATGATCAGTAAAAAACCTCTCTTTGAACTGCATAAGCTATTGAACCGGGTAATGCTATTGAATGTTAGACAGTAAGAAAACTTCAAATGTACTAAATATCCACTAGTTGGACATGCTTACATTTAAGTGATGACTGAGGCATAGCAAATTTCCTCGAACAATTACATACATTGTATCTTTCTGTGTAAATGGTTGAATGTACTTCGGAAAGCTTGTCACAAAACAATTTTCAAATGGAAGAGTCACCAAGCAAGTATTATTTTACGAGATCTGTACTCACAGCCAACCACTGACTATTATTCATTACTATTTCGAGTTTAAGCGGATCGTATTTTGGCCTAAAAAATAATCAGACAGACATTTCTATCATAAGAAAAGAAACGCGAACAAAATACCCAAGTAGATTTTATTTTATTATCGAACAAGAAGCTAATTTTTTGTAGTGGGAATCTCTGCACTACGTGACTTTTATCTTGATTGTAATTGTATATGAGCTGACTTCATGAAACCATATTGTGTTCGCTAAAAATTACAGGGCAACGTTGATCAGAATCATTCCAATGTAATAAACCTAAAAAGCTGTAATCAGAGGAGAGAGAGAGGGAAGAGTTCATTTAATGCGTCTTCCTCCTTACAAGAATCGTCATCACTCTCGGTGAAGATGACATGACTTGGTGAAGTGCTTGTTTGTTGGAGTTTTTTGTATTAAAAACCACAACAGCTATCAACTTCTATGCAAAGTCAAAATTTAACCACTGAACAAGGTGAAGAATTACAATGTCAGGAAGTGTATTATTTTCGTTGCACACTTGTATGTAAAACTATTCTTTCTGTAGGAAAAAAGACAAATCACATTCTGTGTGTATATTAGGCTCTCTAAGAAAATTCGTCCCCCACGTATTATACAACGCAATCATATAACACATTGTGAGCTGCGTGAGGGACTTCTACAACATACACCTACACTTATGTTTTGCTGTTTCTTAGTTTCTATGCAAAGTTTCGTACTATAGCTGTGTTTTTCACAGAACCTGGATCATTTTAGCCTGCAGGCTATCGTAAATTGCTGATTCTAGAAGTTTTGTTTTCAGCCATGTACATATATTCTGTCTGTTGGGTATGCTTACAGCAGAATTGATTGAACTAAGCATTTTACCAACACTAATCTCACGCATGTATAAACACGATTTAAAAACTACATTTTTTAATGCTCTATGTTATGACAATGCATTTTTAGCGTTGATCTCACGTATTGTGTTAATAACGGCTGTTGACTTGCTTCATTTCCTTAGCCCTTTTCACCACCCGCTCCGTGCGAATCCTCCCTTATCTGTATGATTCATATTATAGATGGTATGTTCAGTTCACTTGAATCGTACGTATTTGTTTTTGTATCGCGTATTGTATTTGCATTTTTTTTGCATTAACGAGACTATCATCGGATCATCTTGGACGTTGGAATAATAATAGTGTAGAGAAAAGAGATTGTGAGCTGTAGAAGAGTATGTTATTGATGCAGTCATCTCCCTATTGAAAAGCGACTCGGTGAATAAACCATCTCTTTCGCTTAGGGAAAACAACCACTATCATCATTATCCTGTCATGGTATGGATTTTATCAAGGGGACGTGAATGCCTTATTTCGATACACACCGTGAATTTTCTATTTCGAACTCGTATATTCCAAAATATATGCAAATTGTTTAGAAAACGTGCACAGCTCAGCTGCGAAATCATAAAGCGAAGATTTTTTCGACGGCTAAATTGAATTGTATGCGTATTCAATCCGAACAAAAGGATTTGGTGGAACTTATGAATAAATGTATGTTTATACTTTTGGATGAATATCGGGACATTATAAACTCGGCTGCTAGCATTGTGTTTAAAAAAACATGTAGACCCATTATAATAATACAGAAAAGCCGAATCAGCAACTTGCCCAGAAGAATAAAAGTAACGACCATTAAAATGTAGTAGGTATTTCAAACGTATAATGATAAGAATGTCGATGGCAGTTTTGTTTTTTTTGCTCCTCTGTCTCTGGCAGAATGTCTCTAGTCTTTTGTTGATTATTCCATAACTAGCTGTTGTTACCTGGCCAGGTAACGCAGCATACCATGACGCTGGCTAAAACTCATCTTTTGAAATGCACCCCTATATTGCAGGATAGGGAAAAAAGGATTCACGCGAGAGAATATCGCAATATGAAGGAGGTGGATGTTTATTATTTTTTGTTATTGTTGTTGTTAGCTCTCTGGCTTTGCACAGTACATGGATTGTAGTAACGCGAAAAAACATACAGCTTTTTCCGTGTAAGGAAACGACTCCTTTTAGAAGCTGCACTCTTTTAACCTTGTGAATTTGAAGTTTGGCTTTCCATCAAAACGCGAGATCGTTCCTTGTTTAAGATAAAAGCGCAGTAAAAGGATTTTACATGAATTTGATTTTTTGTTGAACAGCATAATATTTGGCAGCGATTTAACTTTCTGGCTGACAAAGGGTCATGAAGACTTTGTTTAGAAGCTTGTCCTCAAAACTTAGATCCAACTTGAGCATTCCAGGCATATGAAAGTGAGAAGTTTACTTGGTGCTAGTATATAACACTTACAGTGCTCTGTGTGGCTTTTTGGTGACTTATGGTTTTAGCTTCTGCATCGAGACTTGTTTGTTGACAAGAAATAAAATTGCTTTAACTCAATAAATGTGTTGCCTGATGTGTAAACGTATTTTAGCACAATAGAAGAACTATTTTTTGAAGTTTTGTTACATTGTATGAGAGATAGTCATCATATGTAAAAGTAACTCTTCTGTTGTGACAGTCGATATTTAACAAATTTTAGGACAAATTTGTGTTACTGCCAAATTTTTCACGGGCTTTGCAAGGTGTACCGAACTGTTGGATTGTTAGAAGTTGGTTTAATCAGTAACTGCTCGTGTTACGAGAACAAATATCTATGCCTGCTGCAAGGATGAGTGAACGGGACGAGTCCTGGCCCATGACTCAAGATGAGTCAGAAGACTTAAGAAAGTAATTAGCAAATTATAAGTATAACATAATATTCCAAAAATTCAAAGTTAACTGTTCTAAGGGTTCAACGAGTGAAAGAATTTTTTTATTCCAAAAATCCAACGTTTCGATTCATGCGACATCCAAAAATTGCTCTTTGATGTTTTCGAAAAAGCCTAGTCATTTAAACCATAAACATGACAGAAGTTTACGATGATTGGCACAGGATCATCGTGGAGGAAAACATGAACGTTAACTTTATCGTTCCATTCAAAGCAGTTATTGGTTGTTAATGACATTCTAAACTAGTTTTAATACCGTAACCGAGTTCAAGAAACTTTCAAAATTCCTACATCCAGAGTTGCTATTAAGAAATTCCTGTTGTACCTTATTCCTTATAACTTGTCTCTTATGGTATTGACGTGGGAACAGAGCACGCACGAAAATATAAGCTGACATTGAGTCCCTCGTGCCCCCTTTCAAACGGCATTACGCTGTGGCTGTACTACGTTTTACAATGTTGTGGTGCACACCTTTCATGTTGGTACAATATCGATACGCATAGAGATTGTATATTAGATTGTATGTTTGCTTTAAACTAATGTGTAGTTTATAAAAGTCTGGTGTGCGTGATTGCGAATAAAAGAGGAGCGTTTTCCAGAAGTATTCTGGATGGTAGGAATATTAACGACCTCATGGCACTGCCGGAGTAGTTTTGCATGTTTAATATCCATCAGGGTAAATTGTAGTGAAATATTGCTCTGGCCAAAACTACTTGAATACAGCTGCTATATGCATTTCAAATTAGGGTACTTGGATGAAAATTATATCATTCGCATTTACTATTTACACGTTGTTCTGAAATCATGACTGTGAAACTATCCTATTTCGTACACAAACACTTCAAAATACACAACCATGACTAATATGAGCCAAAACAATATTTGTTTCCTACTTTCACAGGGATAAAAATACTTTGATTGGAAAGCAGAGGTACATTTCAAAACTTAATTGAACTTCAAAATAAATGAAATGTCAAGGTCGGCTTAGACCTTTTTTGAATTTTCATAAGTTATTGCCTGATGATGATGGGGAAAAATATGTAGCTTATATAGAAAAAAATCTTTTAACGAATATGTTTATAAGGATTTTCATGAAGAAGAAGAGTAACATGTAAAGCAGACACATTTCAAAGTAAAAAATTTCAATCATAATGTTGTAATGTATACTTTTCCACTTAATAGTTAAGTTGCATTGCATGTCTTATAGCCGTGGTGTGGTATTCTATTAACTTGTTGTAAATAATACTTACAATTTTCCTGTATAGTCCATTTGTATTTAGCAATAGAAACGCGGAAGACCTAGGACACCGAAGCTCTTAGGGTAAAGACTGGTTTAGTTTGTCTTTAGTTGTGACTGTAAATTTTGCCTAACAGCATGCATATTCATTTTTCAAAAGGTTTGCTCCCGAAATCTCGTTAGAAATGAGCAATTCATGCAAATCTAGTTTCAATAGTGGCACTACGAAGATTGTCTCTGTCCATACAGCGGCCGTCAAAATCACAGTTAGTTTCCTGTAAGACAAAGTTCAAAATGCAGTGCAACATAACTTTACCGACGTGTCTTAGATCCGTGTTTTAAAGCGAAATGAATTTTTTTCTAGTCGTGCATGTACAATTCAATGTTCTTTTCCTCACAGTCGCTTGTAAAAAATTAATGCAACTTTAAAAGAGCGTGTCAATATCAGTATAACGTTGAAATAAAGGGTCGATGCATAGTTGTACCAACGACCCTTTCAATTATAAAGTCTTAAATTACTACTTTGACTACTCGGTCATTTTTTATTCAGGAGCTGTTGTGGTTGAGAGGGGAAGAAGAAAATGTATATTCAAGTTATGTAGGTGGCTTTCTGTATTCATTTGTATTTTGCTT
>VICI01000455.1:0-38190 GCA_019593645.1 Akabosia matsudoensis | reverse complement strand
ATTGTGTCACAACTACACAAGCGAATGAGCTTGACTGCAGGCATAAGTGAGAAATAAAATAATAATACAATTTAACTATGCTTCAAAGACATACCTGAGCAGAAGGTGGATAGCTGAACGGAAAGTGATTGTTCTGTTTTCGACTTGTGCGTCCACATAATTTTATTTATACTTACGAGAAACTATTTAGCTATTCTTGGTTGCTGAAAGTTCTTCGAAATCGTTTCGAGCTGATAGTAGTAGTTCTAGTACAAAGAAAAACAGTCAACTGTGATGGCAAATTTCAGATAAAAGTAAGGAGAAAATTCTAAAAGATTTGTACGTTTCAAAAATTTGTACCTTTAAAAGTTAAAGTGTAATAAGTACAGATAGTTGATGTGAGATTGAGTTGAGTATTAGTTTAATCAATATTAGAATGATGTACATTCGTCTTGCCTGCTATTGAATGAAATCAATGTGTTCTTTCCCAAAGCTATGAGCTAAACTATGTTCCTCCCACACAAATGGATTCGTCCTATTTGAAGCAATTCTAATTTCCGTTGTACCTTTATGTATTTTCCACCTCATCATTCAGAGAGTATGGTATCTATTACTGCCGCTACATCAACCATGAATCTTCCAACAAGTAGCTCCGTCGATTCAGAAGACTTATCTCTACTCGTCCAAGAACTTCGGGAATTGGGCTTTGATGCCATCAGATTCGCATCTTACCGTACTGCCGCTAAGCTTCGTTACATACAAAAGAAGTCAAATTGTAAGTATTAAGACCAATTTTTGTTTCTATTTTTCTGTGCTTCTTCCATTTATAGTAGTAGTTGACCCACATACATTTTGTATGTCATCAAGTCCATTCATTCAACTCCCTCCTGATTGCTTTTGAGAAACATTTTCTATTAAAACATCTTCATTTAGCATACCCTTTCACACTCCACTGCCTGAGTTGAATTATCATATCAACTGGAAGGTTTAATCATCTCATCATGTATGTCATCACATCAATTCTGCACAAAAAAAACTCACAATTGATCCCAGCCATTTCATTGTGGAGCTTTAGCTAGGAAATCCTTTTCTAGTCAAGACTCAATTTTTCATCACATATGCATTTTCCGCTCCCATTTCTTGACAGATTACACCTCTGTAATGCAGATCACTTGAAGCATTGGCGAATATGTTTGTATGTACTTAGTACGCGAAAAGTGACTCTTGTAGATTGAGATTTCTAAAGGCATAGTCAAGGTCGAACAAAATGGAAGTTTCTCTCTCCGCTCGCTGCCATTCTTACCATTTCCCATTTGTTCATCGTTCTACTTTCTTCAATCTCGTAAATAGTACAGACCAGACGACGCAAAACTCTATTACTTCTCAGAGCAAAAAAGAGGTGAAAGCAATTGTAAAATACCTACACACATAAAGGTTACGTGGAGAAAGTTAGCCAAGAGGCATGTGTTGTATTTTGTGAAATATCTAGAAGAATACGTGTGCTTCAGGAAAGCATGCAATTAACTGCTACGGTTTTCATGAGCTCTGGGATTCTTATACAGGATGGCTGTTTTTTGTTGAGTTTCTTTTTCTTTTGTATGGATGACTTGAGCGAAAAGCAACTGGCTTTTTCATTTTCTCTTTCGTTTTAGACTAGAAAAAGTGTTGTTTTTTTCACCAGCAATGAAACTCTATGAAACTATTGTTGTAAGGGCGTATTTTGTCTGCACTTGTTCCCATTCTTTAGTACATGAAAGAGATTAAACTTGGATTTGTGCCGGTGAGGCACATTAATGACATGTTTCGTGTTACATAATGGTATAATGGCAAATACGTGCACGGTCATTGCTTTCATAGGTATACATTTTATGAAAAGGTATACCTAGATTTTTAAATGTGGTGCGTTGGAAGTTAGTTTGTTACTTACTTTTGTGCAAAACGTTGGGTTTATTTGTGCAAAATTGCATGAACTGAACTCATTAAAGTGTGATTAACAACAGCAGTGGGTTACCAGTTACTAGAAGGGGAACTCTCAGAAGGAGACCTATACTAGATTTTACCTGGTAGAAAATAAGAGCACACAGAAGTTGATCATGCACTGTTGTTTTCACTTCACTTCTATTCGAAGAGCAATGACGATGACATAATGACGTCTTTTCTAACATCAAAGGAAGATGACTCTTGTCAGTCTCTTGTTGTCAGTCTCTTGTTTTGTTACTTCAATTCCATATCAAGGCCTTCCATCTTCAATATTCGTGTCTCCAAAACTTTGTTCATATTTTAAATTGTGCTTATCCAAAGAGTCTTTCTAGTTCCCCTTGTTATGGTAGGTTTGTAGAGTGACTGGAGTAAGATTTCTTGTATGCCCGTCATACACAGGAAAGCATGAAATGAAACAGCCTTTGGCAGTTAGTGAGAATAATACTTCATAGCAGCCTACTTACGTCAATTCATGGGTCGTAAAATTTATGGATTATCGCACCCACGCAAACGTGTACCAAACCCGCGATTTTCCCGATTTTTCTACCATGATGCAAAACACAGAACTCGTGAAATATAACCATAATCTTTCTTTTATTATCCTCAACAGTTATTCTCATTGACCTTTGGAACGTGATTGAAGGCATTCGTGAGAATGGACTCAACGCGCTCGACCCGTACTCAATTATTACAGTGCCAAAACTGGAGTCCGTCGTGACTTCACTCTATGTCAACCTGAACAAACGTCTTCCTTTAAGTCAACAAGTGGACGTTTTTAATTGTGCCCGATATTTGCTCTCCTGGTTGCTCATTGCGTATGACAAGTAAGTTTTTGAATACAATTAAGGAGACACGTGACCGGGAAACGGATGACACTAGCATCCTTCCTGACTTGTCTCAATATTATTTCCTTTTTCAGATGAGTATTTCCACATGAAAATGTATCCCGTTAAGGAATATTTTTGCTTGTACGTGCAGATTTCTCGAACGAGATAGTAACCCGTTTTGTGTGTTATTTTTCTTACAGTGAAGGGAGCGGTCGTGTACGAGTATTTTCTGTGAAAGTAGGTTTAGTGTCCTTTTGTAGTGGAAAACTTATTGACAAGCTCAGATGTAAGTTATCTGCGATTTTTCTTCGTGTTTTAAAATATGTTTCACATTGACCTTAACCAGAAGCGATTTGCAATTACAACTGAACGTATACAAAATATATTGATATAAAATCGGTGCTTTTACAACATTTTCAGATATTTTTTCTCAAATATCGGATTCCAGCGGGTCTCTGGTATTGCCGCGCTTCGCTGAATACTTACAAGAAGTTCTAGCTCTGACGACAATGGTGTTGGAGACACCTACGTTTGGATATACAGAGGGCCTAGCTACGACAATATTCGATGGGGTTAGTGACTGGAATTTGTTTTTGAGGGAATCTTTCCCTCTCCACAAGTCATAAAGCAATAAGACATGCTTGGTTTACCAATCTTTCCTTTTTGCTAACAGACCAGTAAAGTTTCGATTAATGGATTTTTGGATGCTTTGCTGAACGACCCGGGCCCACCATGTTTAATGTGGTTACCCTTGATGCATACTATGGCGCACGTTGAAGATGGTAAGACAAAAAAGCGATTAGAACCGGAACGAGCTTACTTAAGAGCAAATTCTTCTCAGAATTGCTTAAAAGTCCTAAAATTTGACGATTCAGCATAGAAGTTTTTTGACATGTTTTCCCAATTTGACAGTTAATCATGGGATCCAATGTAGCATCTGTAAAATAGGGAATATTCAAGGATTTAGATACAAATGTCAGAAGTGTTCCAACTTCAACATGTGTCAGAACTGTTTCTGGCAGGGAAAAACAATTGATAATCACAGAACGGATCACGAAGTAAAGGAATACTCAACCAATGTGAGTGGTACATTTTTCTCCTGTTCCTGTTTCTATCTAATTGCCTGAGTGGCATGATCAAGAGTGAAACTGGCGGGCCAAAATTAGGCAACATTTTTGACAAGCCAGGAAAATAATTTGGAAAATTCGATGGATACAGAAAACTTTTCGACCACTTCCATTTTATCGATCATGCTATTACAGTTTTCAGAATCCGTCCTAAATGACAACCATTTTATCTGAACATTTTAATCCGTAGAAATCATCTGGCAAAGGCATCAGACACTCGTTCCGAAAATCCTTGCGATGCGTTCCAGAGAAGTCCAAAAAAATGCCTAGATTTCCAGATGAGCCAGAGAGATGCATGAACTTGTCACACATTGTGTAAGTAAAGTAATATTTTTCTAACACTTTTTATGCCCATGGTCGATCAATAAAACAATTTACTGGGATATTTACCCAGACTATTTGCCTTCAGCGACTACAATTTGCAATGCAATAAAAGAACAAGAGTGTGTGATACAGAAATCGGTTTGCCCAAAAAGTATTTCTGTACTAAAATTCATTCATTCATGTAAGAATGACATGACGTATGAATACGATCTACTTTCTTTTCTGATCCGTTTTCCTTCTCTGACATTTCTTTCTCAAGTTTCATGCTCCAACGCGAAACTTGTTTTTTACCGCAGAAGGACATTTTTTATACAGTGCAGCGTTTGAGTAGGTTCAAGCTTCGGCTTATTCTAGGAGTTGCTTCTATTGTTATTTCTTTCTTACTTTTTTTGTACAATTTGTTTTATCTGACATACATTTTACGGGGGAAAACTCTATTTGCAAACATGTCTTTTGCTCAACCCCTCTCGGCTTTTTTGTTTGCTTTTACAATTATGTAAATATAATACTAACATACCTAAAAAGCTAGTGTGTCATTGGGATTTTTGTGTAACGTTACTATGTACATCAGACCCCCATCACCTGTGCCAACTCATAACGGGTTCGCTTCTTGCGAGCCATTGGACGCTTACACGGACAGAAAAATGTTTGCTTTGGAGCTGGGACAAGAGTAAGTTCGAACACAACAACATGTGTCTTTTCACTCTCTCTCTCTCTCTATTTACAGCCAATCTTATGATAGTGCATTGTATACTTGCTTTCTCCGGTATTCACAGAAATTGCTGAATATATTTTTATCCCAAAACTTCTTTTTATGCCCACACGCATTCCTAACGTCATAATATTTTCCCATATCACATCATCATATGTCAAAAGTTATTGCATGTAAAAAAATAACTCATGAGATTTATTTTCCAAACAGTCGTATGGAGGAGGAAGTAGGAAACGAAGAGAAAAGGTTAACCTCTGTTTCTGATACTTTCTTCTGGTAGAGAGAAGTCTTACAAGGCTTCACTTCTTTCTCAACTCCTTTCATTCTCTCTGCCAGCTTCAAATTTCATGAGTTTTGTAAAGTTTCATGCGGAGTGGTCATAAATAAAGTTTTGCTGTTTTGTATTTACCTACGTATAAGCTCAGACGTAAATAAATATAGTTTCTTTTTTGTTCTAAGTTTCACCAGACATTCACACTGGACTTTCTGTTCATTTTGTTATTCACAGTGACTTCTATATATCACTTGCTTTGTACATTGACTTTTGAAAGGGTAAATGATTTAAACGACTATAAAATTTTCTTGTGTTTATCGTCCAAGGTAGAAAGTTTTAAAGCCTAAACCAGCTCAAATAACTAATCCGAGTAATTACAGAACGCGCGCTTGCGAGACTAAACATTGCGGTTGTTTTCCCTTTGATCCCATTTTATTTTTTTTTGTTTTGGCGTAGTGGCTCTTTTAATATGGTTACTTAATAAAATAAGGTTTTAACATGAGTTGGTTTCCTTTCTGTTTGTGATGAAATTTCCCGTTTTTAGTCCTAGCCGAATCCACAACAGTTATCCTGAGAGTGTGAGTGAAAGTGACGAGGAGCATAGGCTGATTGCGAGATACACAGCAAGACTTGCCTCTGAAGGCAAGTACCCTGTAAGTTAAACCACATCAAAAATCTTCTATCAAAACGACTAGAGTATGAGTTTCTGTTTTATGCTGTAATAAGACGAAATTTTAAATGAATACACACATTGTTTATACATATGCGGAAGAGAATAAAACCCATTAAGGTTTATTTACACAATAGTTTAGAACGTGAAGGCAAAAATGACAACTTAATTGTAGAGTTCCCGGAATACTTTTTCGAGCTATATTCCCAAAGGAAGATATCATTACAGTTTAACGTTTAAGAATGTTTTATCGCATTGAATGCAATCAGCCTACTAAAGAAGTAAATTTTCTCCGATCAGATAAAGTAATATGAAAAAAGAGAAAACGATTTATCATCCTAAACTTAAATATGACTTGGTTTATGATGTTTTGTTTTCGAGACTAATGTTTTTGTGTGATATAAGTGTTTGTCTAATTAATACATTTTTATCTTTCCAAAGCCTACTCCGATGTTTCATACAATGCAGGTTGGTATACTTCTTACAGTCTACATTAAAAAGAAAATGTTGTATGGGAATATGCATGAACTTTTGCTCCCATTTGTATTTCAGTTTTTTCAGTTGTTTTTTGTTAATGATGTTTGTGTGTTTTGGTATCGTTTTTCCGTTGTGTTTTTTCTGCTGGTACTACATACCACGTTATTTTTGTTTTTATTTGTATGTTTTCTTTACTGCCTTCACGAGCTTTTCTTAGGGGAAAGTTTTCTGAAATTCTAGTTCTGTGCGTATTCGGGCATGAGACGTTAATTTTTTAGACTTTGTGCGGGAGCTACTATTAATGACTTTGATTTTGTTTACAGCATAGTCGCACTATGTCGCAGACGAGCATGAACTTTTACGAGACGACTCAAACACAACGAGACATAATTGCTCAGTTGGAAGCGAAGAACAGAGAAATTATGAGGGAAATAGCACGACTCAAGTAAGTTATTAATGCTGAAGCTTGTGAACGAAAAATACTGTGAAAAGCTTGTTTGCGTGATAGTAAAACGAGGGATAGCTAGCGAAATGGATAATAGATGTACAACTGTCGTTGTAAATGAGACATAATGAAATTCGTAACAAAGTCTTGTCCCCGTATTTAACAGGGCTCAACAAGAAATGGACGCAATGAACGGAGATCACGTCGACCCTATTCTCATGGAAGAATTGCAAGCTTTAAGATACCACAAATCAGACCTGGAAATAAAATTGGACGAACTTCAAGATTCACGAAGGCATTTAATGGGCCAGCTTGAAGGGTTGATGAGGGTACTGAAGGTGAGAGAAACTACCCATGTGTTTTAGCTCAGCTCATGTGTTTGGTTAAAAATATGACCTTTCATGTAACATAAAATATGAGTAGGAGACAAACAATTCTGTATTATGAACCTTATACGAAGTAGTTACTTCATGTTTTTGCTTAAATTTATTTGCGTAGCTACAACAAATGACACCAAAATCTACCCCAGAGTCTTCACCCCGGTCTGGCAAATCACCACCAATGCCAATTTACAATCATCCCATCTCACATGGTGGAGGCCATCACCGTTCCGCACCAGCAACTCCTCATCACTCCGACACGTACACAAGTCTCACAGGGGAATTACGCTCCGCTTTCAGCAACTCGGAAGATTACGGGCCGGCTTCACTGGGATCCGCTCAGAATGATCCTAACAACAGTCGACTCCGTAACGACTTACTTCTGGCCGCAGACTCTGTAACTAACGCCATGTCTAGCTTGGTCAAAGAACTCAACTCAGGATCTGACGAAGATAATGTTGAAGGTCATATTATGAAACCTCTCGGTAAGTGAGGAACGCTTTTGCAAAATGTGTTGTGACATGGAAAGCTGTTTCAATGAGCCTTTTTAATCTGTAAGTATCTTTCTTTTCTTTCAGCAGACTACCATCCTCCTGTTCCTGATAACTTGAAAGAATCCCAATGGCGAAAGAAAAAGTTTATGTACAGCGAGGACGGCATCAAAAAGTATTCCACGGAACCTCGCCCCCGAAAACTGTCTAACGGAGGTATAGCCAATGTCGATTATGGTAGTCGTCCAACACAATTAAGTAGAACTAATGGAGATAGTTTCCCACAAAAAGAGTCGGACGCTTATGCAGCGGCTTATGACAACGGTGGTGACGTAAGCAGCAGTAGCTCTTGAAGTAGAACTCCTTAAAAATAGTTTTATGCCAATAATGGAATGTATTAGTCTGCAAAGAGTATCAATCAACATCACATCACTTTTTATGCGTAAATGTTGCACTCTCAGATATTGTATTTGTAATGCTTTCGTACTTTGACACATCTTTCCTTTGCACATTTGCACTCATGAATGTGATGATATAGTTTAGTTTGTACTTAACCCCTTTGATAAAAATAATATTTATACGCACGGTTCATTGAAATTATCGTGATGGTGTTTTTATCTTATGCTCTTCTACTATCGCTGTTACGCTATTTACTATGTATTTAGATGAATCGTTTTGCGAAATAAATAAGCACCATATTACTATCACAGATATTGGCTAGCTTTAGGAAAACCTATCACTGTAATAATTATCTATCAATCAATCCCTCACAATCAGTGCACTCTCGTCACCCGTACAGCACCTTCTGTAATTGTATTGTATATTTTTTACTTTTTGTGACGTGACAGTTTATTTCCGTGTGTAGGTCTGTTTATATGTTCATCGAGTTATCAAAGAAAAGATTTTATTCTTGAACGTATATTCATCTAGGACTATAGAGATCATCAACGCACAGCAAGCTATCATCGCCGCGCGTCACTTGACAGTAATGACAGCTATTATAGGAAGACAACTAATAATGGGGATTCTGTTCCCGGAAAACCTGAAGACGCTAATGGAATCGCAGATTGGGAGGATGGACTGCAACGATGGGGTAATCGATAATCAGTTTAAGAGTAAATGAATCCAATAAGGTTTTTGAGGGTAGAAGAAAACAAAACTGAATGTACACGAAAAAATGAATCTCATTATGATACAACTTAGTGTTTTGATATACTGGAGATGAAGATGTTTTCTACTAAATAAAATTCTATTTATAAACTGCTATGTTGTAAAGATTTTGAAGGTTAGCAGGCAAAGTAAATGGATTAAAAATTGCATGTAGCAAACACAAGTTGAATGTCTATAACAGTTTATTTGATTAAAAAGTGTAATTTCATTGGTTGGACCTAGGTCGTGATCAATAAAGTACACATTAGATGGTAATAAAGTATATTTATATACATTTTAGTCGTCAGTATTAGTCTTTGTTAGTAATTTAAATAAAACATAGTGTTATGCCTTATCTGATTATCAATCAGGTAAGACTATCCAGTGGTCGTGGCCGCGTGAGTGCATGATAAAGCGGAACAAAATAAATGAACAATAGACAATATAAATCAGCAGAAAGTATCTGGTTACTCTTATCTTTGGTTTAAACTTTTTCACAGACAAATACTGTTAATCCAATCTTTGAGTATAAAGTGTATGAATGCACACCATGGTAGGTATAATACTTGTTTCTGGTCTATACTATTGTAAAAACGCCCGTGTATGAACAAAAACCGAAAGACAAAAATAGCTTTTTTACTGTTCTACCTATCCTTTTCGTTGTGATTTAAATACTTACCCGTTCCCAGTAAGTACTAGGCCCCTGTTTCTCCCCGAAAACGTCTCTGCACAAGTCAGGGTTATTGATTCAAAAGGTTCTTGTCAGACAACACAACGTTGATTAATCTGGAAATAAATGCTACAACAGTGCCCAAAAAGACTGTATACTTTGTGAAAGAAAAACACAACTTAGTTTAGGTTATACATTTAGAGAGTAAGTTTGATTACGATGTGTAAAAGGATTGTAAACTGTTGTACTGGAGCGTTATACCAAAAAGGTTTACACCTACTAATTTTTTGTGAATTTCCATATGGTTGCCTGATTTAAACCTGTATTTTACTATGAAATATGGCAAAGATAGACATAAAATGTAACTAACAACATAAACTTGATTTAAATAAAAACAAGCCAACCTTAAATAAATCTAAAATCCAGCGCATAGAAGCAGCCGACTTGTCCGTCATTATATGAAAGTTTTGTTCCTTCCCATTATTCGTATCTGTTATACCGCTGGGACGTAACATCCTAATCCAACGGAAAGAGTGGATAAGTTAATCCGTGTAGGATACTATAAATTGGATGATTGCGAACTGTAAGTGGGGCAGAAACTTACAACTGGACAATAATAAAACCTTCGTAGAAATATTATTTGCAGTTATTTTTATGTTTTTATGTATAATCTTTTGCGTTGTATACATTATGCTAATAAATTGGCTTGTCATTAGAGGTTACAAGTCTCAAGGATTGATATTTTATTTGTTCAGTACATAAGATTGGTAAAGGCTAAAATATATTTTTCTCTTAAAACATCGGTTAGCCTATAGAATAGTCATTGAAGTCGAAATTAAAAATTTACGCATCTCTTGCCGACATTAAGTGTTCTTACGAAACTAGAATTAGACGCACACTTAAACAAAAGCTTGTGGAAGAAATTATTATGTACAATGTACGGAAATACGTTTTTAAGCTCTATGAAAACAAAACTGATTGCCCTGCACTTTTATCTACTTGTCACCGCTATAAAAACCTTTTTCGCATATTTGTCTCAATTTATCTGGCACAACTGAAATTTGTATAGGGATTGGGTTTGAAGTTATAAACAATTAAAACTATTTCGGATTGATTGTCAGCTATAGTCTGAGAAATTAGGTAAGGAAAAAGCTCGAATGCCAATTCTGAACAAGATACCTGTAATATCTACTTTCAGGTAAAACTTTTATCAAAAAACTTGACAATTTTCATTGCTTTCACATTAACATAAATTCTGGAAGAAGCAGGACAATGCTCAGATTTCAATACGTAGCCTCTGCATTCGGTGCAGTTGTAGTTGTAGTTGTAGAAATGCACAAAGTTTAGGTACATTGCATTTTTCAGTCACGGAGTAAACATTGATCCATTCATGCCTCATTTCGTTATCTAAACTAGGTAATTAACTATGTCTGTGCCTACGTGCGCCTGCCACACTTGAGGACGCGAGATTTTCCTCATTTTCCTCCTCCTAGCGCTAATAAAATCAAATTTTGAACCTCTTGCAATATTAAAATCCAATCAATTTCACAATGCGCACAACAGCATAACTGCACATAAAATTTAAGAGGCTGACTGGACTACAAAGTATCACCAAATCATAATGCTCGAAAAGTGAACACGGTCATTTTTAGAAGAGTGAACGCTTGAAAAAGTATACATTTCGCATAGCTTATCAGTATGAATTAACAATAAATACGGTTGATTAAAAAATAATACAATAACTCGAATGATTTATACTGGCTCCGTTGCGACTACTTTCGGATTCCTAATTAGTTTCTGCAAAGCTTTTCCTGGACCGGTAATACAATACATTTCATATTTACAGTAACATCTACAAAATAACAAGAACGCTTAAATTGTGATTTGGCACAGACGAAACATCAGAAGCCGACCTAATGCAGTACTTTGTGCCTTCGATACATACTTTTGTCCAACACAACTAGAATAACCACAGCGCATAAAATATACTCCTATCCCCGAATACTGGAAGTTAAATGTTTAATATTTAATACGTTTAACATCTCGTGTGTTGTGACACGACACTAGTGGAGATGCATATATTTATTAGGGGTTTTAGCCGGTCGCACAGTTTACTTGATTTGACGTTTCAAAAGTAATATTTGTTTCCAATGTTTTTCACCTTATACAAAAATCACGTAGGGCATAGTTTCTCGACTCCCTCAGCTAAACCATTATAAATAAATAAAATGTTTGTTTAAAAAACCTTGACCGAAATATACATATTACAAAAGAATGGTTACATCAATCAATATCAATTTAGACTTTGCGTTTTATAACTATATACCAGAAAAAGGAAATTTTTGGTTCTTTGACATTTTGCTACAAACGACTTTTATGCCATTTGTCAGCGTATGAATTGTGAAAACAGCTATTTATAAAGCATCTTGACAGGAGAACAAAGAGTGGAAAGTATACGTAAAGAAACAAATGTAAATTTGTCCAAGTTTGGTAAATGGGGTTAAACATGTTAGTTGATGGTGAATACAACGCTTAGAGTACAACCACACAATTAAAAGTAAATTAGAACATGTTTTGTTTTCATTTATTTAGGGCCGTTACAATACTTCTTAACTTTGTGTTGTGAAACTGTATCTGCTAATTCTTCCGATGTTGCTCTTGAATTTACACAGATCAGCTTTGGCTAGGACTAATTCAAACATTTTGAATTAGTAACAACAAATAGTTGAACCTTTTTCAAATACTTATTTCCGATTTTTTTTGATTTTGGATGAATGTTTTGAAACTTTTTTTTGTATTCAAGAAGCGTTTGTTTTTAGAGGAACAACTTGTTACAGGTACTTTTTCTATCAATACGGTATTTAGATTTAGGAACTAACAGCTTTATGTAAAAAGTAAAAGTACATGCAATAGCTCTGATTGAATTTTCTTTAGTAATGAATAACATCAATCATGACTTTAATTTGGCTATACGTATAGCTTTATTAGACAATGACGCAGCAACGTTTTCCTCCGTCTCCATAATCTCCAACGGCTTCTGAGGGATCCCCAACAAAGCGTCTGAGTGACATAGTAGGACTACCAGGGGGATGATACTTTGCCATCGAATCATTCATTCCTCCTGTTAAATTATTCAGGTAACAACAGTGTTGGTTATTACTGAAAGGATTATTATTGATGTTAGTTGTAGAAAGAGAATTACAAGAGGAAGCAATAGAGGTGTACTGCTGAGAAGATGTATTATTACTACCACCACCTATATTACCAACACTAGAATTAAAGTAATAAGACCCCAGAGGTAATACAGGGGTAGAATTAACAGAAGTTGGTAACACGGGAACACCTCCAACAACAGGACTAACAACGCTACCAGGTGCTTTTTTAATGCTACCGTGTTCTGACTGCTGTTGGCTTTGGGATTCGTTTGTGGACGGCAAGGGAGTGCTTGAGGAGAAAGCAGAGCTATCAAACTGAGACTGTGAATATGCATAACCATTTCTCCAGTCATTCCAGTAATAGTGCCATGAGGAAGTGGATGACTGAGAGCAATCAGTATAAGGGTGGTTCGCATTTTTCTGATTGTTTTGGGCAAGCAAAAGGGATGGGGAAAGGGGTACTAGGGCGTCACATACAGCATCGTCGTTCATGCAAGGATTTATCTGACATACAGTAGTAGCAGTAGACTGAGAAGCACTAGCTACAGAAGAAGCAGAAGAATTGGGCTTGAAAGTTTCAAAAGATGGAGGGTTATAACTTGGGGCGATGGTTGTTGCCGAGGCAGGTGGAAGAATGGGAAGAGCAATCAAGTTAGTTGTAAGTGTACCATTGGTTAAAGGATTAGAACTGGTGCGGATGAGTGAGCGTTGTTTCTTCAGATCTGAAAGGGTTCCTGGTGGTGTAAAAATAGAATTTCCGGATGTTAGAGGTATACTATGCGGACCTCCTTTGGAATGGTGGCAGAGACTGCCATTCGTTAAACCGGGCGTAGTGTTGCTCGGCGTGTGCAGCCCACCACCGTTCGTAAGTGTCGAGACGGGACTGTTGGTATTTATTGTTACTGAGACGTGAATGTCAATTGTACTATTTCCGGCGCTGCTACTAAGTCCAACTAGATTGTCGCGACTTCCACTCAATGGCATTCCTCCTGCCAAGCCAAGACCTCCGCCTTTATGAGGGTCATCACGATTACATAGCCGATTTGGGGTTTGCGTGAGTGGTGGGAATCATTGCATAACAGGATACGTAAAAAGACATCCGGTCAAAAATAACATTGCACACACACATGGACATTTTTCGGCATTGCACACATAACAGCAAAATGGTACACATCAGGGAGTTTTCGTCACAATAAAACACATTCATGGCAGCAATACGTATGGAATTCAGGTAGAAAGCGACAAACCAACATATAATCGGGCAAAAACATAACAAAAAGAGAAAACAATACATTATTTCATGCACATTCCACGACGAAAAGTACCCATGAATGAGAAGATGGTATCATGCTCAATGTCTGTTTTAATACTTTGTACTCACCTAAGGGAACTTTGTTGTCTACTGATGGATTGATTTCCGGTTTTGGTAACAAATTCCCATTGTCATCTGGAGAGGACAAAACTCCGACTGCAGATCCTCCGTTGCTGTTTAGTAAATTATTACTGTACAAATTATTCATTTTCACTCCACCATTATTAGAAGCATTGTTGGTATTGTTGTATTGATGGTTATTATGAAGATTATTTTGAGTCATTGCTCCACTCTTGACTGCAATTTCTCGAAGCCTATTTATTTCATCTTGTTTCATTTTCATGTTGCTAACTGAATCCCTGCCAAGGATGTGTGGTGGTATTACAGTTTTCTCTTCTGGATCCTCTTCGGAACTGGCGTTTCCATTTGGTGGATTTTTTGTATGCATCCTCATCTTTGAGATGATGGCCATTTATGGCGTTGCCATTCATAACCGTAGGATTTACCGTTACGTTTGTGCTGGCATGTTTGTTGGCACCAGAAAGATCACCAATTGGAGACGGGCTATTTTCCTGCAATAATAAGCAAATTAACGCGCTTTTTACATTTTTCATGCTCAAAAATGTTCATGTTAAAGTACTAAACTGGCAGGCAACTACTTCTGGTTTTTCTAAGGCTAAAAAATAAAACTTTACTTCCATTTTCAGTTTTCCAGACTAGTATGGATTTCTATTTAATTTCCCCTGTTTCTACTTGAGGCTAGCTCAACTTTCTTACAGTTCCTATGTTCATAAACATCTGAAGAGAATTAGGAACGAAACCTCTTTCCCTTAACGACTTTTCGTAATGTAATACTTATCAATCTTTATAAAATGTTAAAAATTTATGATGACGCAAGTAAACTGTGATATAAAAACAGACCTGAAGACAAAAGTAAACCAGACATTCATAAACCAACTAGATAGTCCAAAAAAAGGATACACTCTCCCAAAACACTTGACTACCTAACTGGCTTTCTATCATCAAACTTTTAGAACTCTTTTCTACAAAACTTTAAAAGTTATATTCCCAAGGAAAGCCTATAATGTGAGCAAACAAACGAGTTCCTCGTAAAACGTTGTGTCCTTCAAGGCATCGCCGTAGCATTCGCATATTTGAAAGAGTTTCCTACTTGCTGTCAAACTCAGAAAATCAGGAAATAAGCGTTTAATGTCCATTTATCTATCGCTGAAAAGCGCAAGTCCTACTGCTTCATTTAAGTTTATAAGTATTTGTAAGTTTTCCTTCTCTATTAAAAAAAATTTGATTTAAAGATGTTTTTCTTGCGAACTAAAATATTTATGAATTATGAATCTACTTGCAAAACTTTTTACCTTATGCATTTCTTCTCTAGCCCTTAACATTTGGGCCTCATCAGCAGCATCTCGTTTCGAAGTTAGTCCTTTATCTCGTTGCGAAGTGCGTCGTATACTCTGAGTACGTGAGTTTGTCGAGTGCGTCCTCGAAGGTCTCTTGCGGCCCTCATTCTGTCGTTTGGTTTGTTGTTCTGTCCGCAATTGGATGATCCTTTCCTTGATCTCTGGATCTTCACATATGGCTACAGCAAAGAAAACAAAAGAGTTTCATATTTTTTATAGAAATGAAAACAAGCTTTGATCTTGATGTACTCAAAGTTTGTGCATGACCGTTAGGTGAGTTTGAAGTGTGAGAAAAGTTTGGAAAGGCCTTTCAGCTATATTTGACTTGCCCTCGTCTGACAATCCTGATCATAACTTTCACACGTTACTGTCAATTTTCTCTAGCAAAAGCACAACAACGGGTTTTCACAATACGGTGCAATGTAGGTATGCATGTTCCTTTGACCATTAAGTGAGCTAAAGCTACGAGAAAAAATCTTTTGATGATGATATATATCATTCGTTTAAAATATACTGACTACATAAACCGTATGCTATCTAACCTATTCTATATGTGCAAATTCAGCTTCTTTAGACAACTGAACATGAATAAAGATTGAAATGTTTTAAAAACTGCAGAAAATGAAGTTAGCGCATTTATTCTTATTACCTATGTTCTGTTCCTATATACAGTTCGCTTCCAAATATAGGTCTCGTCTCGTCCTACTTTCTACTTCATTTTTATCACTAAACGAGGGTTCACAGCACTATTTGCCTTCTAATTAATCTTTCTATTAAAATCATGGCAGCTAATATATGAATTCTCCTAACAAGTGCGTAGCTGTTACATCATTTCCAATAATTGTAAATAATAACCCGGCCACCTCTTTCCATACTATAGACAGGTTTTATTTCATATTTATAAACAGATTTGCTCGACATTTTTCCCGTTATAGCCCAACTAGGTAACTGGAATAAACTACGATATGTAGGTGTCGAACGAAACAGAGTTTTACGCCATTTCCTGTATTACATTTTTTGAAAGGATCAATCAAAACTTTTCACGACAAAATGAACCGAATATTGTGTTACAACAATCGGAAAGTATTTTGTCTACGAAACGATGGCATACAAGTGAAAGTTTTAGAGTAAGAATTATCCCGGCTATTCAGCTTGCGGAACTTTTCGATTTACATATCGCGTACGAAATAACTTCTCTTTTCCCCGCATCAAATATAAATATTACCCATGATTTAATTATTCTTGAGATTCTTAGAAACTAAGCCTCTATGATGTTCTTTCCATCAAGTCACGTACCCATTTTTGGATGCCAGAAAGTTTCACACATACCACATAAAGTCACATACCTATAAAGTTTTGCTGCTTCTCATGAAATTACTTTGGATATCAGAAAGAGCAAATGTCACCCATCTTTACGAACTCTTTAGTTACTTTTGTTACCAATATTTAGTATATTAACGCATGTTAAAAGACAGGAAATAGAAATAAGAACTTTGATAGCACAAGGGTACACGATTTAAGGGAATTAAAGCATGTTGCAGCACATTTATAGAGTTCTTGAAGAGATTTACAGCGTCCCTTTCACTGGCGTTGTGCATTCCACAAACTACTTTTATTTTTATTTAAATTGATGCCTTACCATATGGAGTCTCATTGTTCTTTGTTCTTGCGTCCAAGTCAGCTCCATTTTGAACAAGCAGTTCGAGCACGTCCAACTGTTCAAAAGAACGAAAATGATGGATCAAAATTATACTAAAATGATATGAAGGTTTACTTAAATAGACCCTCCGGAAGTGCAGTAGGTATGAAATCGTGTTATTTTATTATTCATGTGAGCTTCATGTAATGTTTTTATACCAACTTGTACAATAAAAAAATGTCTAAAAATGTTTGATTCAAAGAAACTGACTTATCCCAAGACTAGATCGATTGTATTATAGTGTGCAAAGCCAGAGTCAGAGAAAGCATGATTCCGCAGATTGGCCCAACGTTGGCTACTCGAAGGGAAACTATTTAATTTTAAGTATTTATATGCTGATCTAGCAATGCAAAATTTATCTTGTTTTGGGTTGACTCGGTAAAATTTGTCTGTACACGATTCATAAGGCTGACTTTAAATTTTTACGTTCCCTGAAAGGAGTTAATTTCCGGGTTCACAGCTCCTAGAACACACACCTACATTTATCAGAATCGGTAATTTTTCCTTGTTACAGGTGAATGCAAATCAAACTACCTAAAGTCTATTTTCGCCTAATTTTTACCAGAAAAACAAGTTCTTCTAAAACATTTAAAATTCTAACTTTAAAAATTCTAACAACTTGAAATTCTTAGAAGCAAAAATTGTCTACGAATGATGTCGTACTGTTTTGCATTTTAATAATCAGTTTCAGCATTTTGAAAGAGTTATCGATAAAGAATCTTTCATTTGTCTTACATGACCCCAACACGCAGCCGCATGAATAGGTTGCCAGAAATCCTTATCCTGTACATCTGTTGCAGCATGGTTATCAAGAAGAAACTCTGCTACGCGATAATACCCGTTTGCAGACGCAATATGGAGCTGTTAAAAATGACAAAATTAGAAATAAACAATGAGATTAGATTGTTTCAAACCTTATAAGAGGTTTTGGTGAAAGCTAATTCACCTCCATAGAATAACGACAAATTTACATTAACATAAACTTATTGCAAATCCGGTGGAAATGGAAGTGCAAATGTTTCCTACATTTCTCTATGTTCCAGCTCAACTTTACATATCTGTATTTTCATTTACAGCTACACGAAATGGTTTTTTATTGAAAGTTTTTCAACCAAGTTCCCGCTTCTATATCAAATTACGGATTACATCAGACTGTAGAGCTTAAGAATCCCTCTAATGCCAAAGCAATACAGCCAGCCTTTACTATTGCACAATGTTTATATTTCCTATGTCATTCGATTGCTTAAGACTCATATCTTTATACTTTGAGATTCCACATTGAAAATTATATAAATAAATTACATAACCGCTTCTTACGTAACAGCGGAGTAAGAAAATAATTTTATCATTATTGCTCGTTAAATTAGCGGAAATGTGCCTCCAAATATACTATTCGCTGTAGCTCGTGTACTCCCAATCCCCGCTTACAGACAAGTAAAACATGCTAAATTGCTTTAGTGGCATTCCAAAAGGTATGCAGCGAATTTTCGTGACCGGTGAAAGCTTTTGGGAAAACTGCACTTGGAATCACCCTTCCCTGTATTACACTACATGAGCCTGTAAATCATTATTCTTATAGTAATGATCTCTCTCACAACTTGACGGCGAGTTTGAGATATTTCACAAGGTATCACTCTACTCGGCAATCGAGATATCGAACTGTGACAGCAATGTTGCTATCATAGTCTTTGTTCCTTCGCTTCGAGAAGGGGATACCCTGTTACATATTATACAACACATGGAGTAGGTAGAAAAAACTGCAAATACATATAACGAAGCCAACTTGGGAAATGCGATAGCTGCAATTACGTGCTCAAGCTGCCTTGGTATTACTTCATTGTCTTCTAATTTCTAAACTATCCTTTTCCGTCATAACGAGAATTAACTGTCGAAGAATAAAAAATCTGCGGATGAGATCAAATGTGTTGTGAAGTAAAGTAGCGGAATAATAGTGAACACGACTGCTTGTCCCTGTTTGAGAGTATATGTATTTCAAAAATACATGAAAGGATTTCAATTTCCCATGTGTAAGCGAAAAGCTCCTGCTTTTGCCAAATTGAACATTCTTCACAAAATAAGAGCTTTACAATACCTTATATAGGCTTGCCGAAAAGAAAGTATCGTTGGAACGGCGAATTATTGTACCCTTAAATAAACTCAACAACAGGTATCGTTTCATCTAATCATAACGGCAGAATTACACGAGTGATGCTTGGGTAAAGGCATATCCAACGTTTGGATTCACTGTGGTTGAACAAAGTGAACTTTGTTCTACTATCACCTTCACCACGAACGCTTCCTTTTATCGATGCACACCATTTCATTAACTTTTACCAAATTTGCCTTTCATAGGTTTTTCGGATCCTGACGAACTTTAGTTTACCTAATTACGCAGAAATATATTTATATAATATATTCGTCGACATGAAATGCATGTATCTGACTGATATATTGTAGTATAATGTACTCGTAGAATCGCATGGTCATTATTAATATGAAGATATAAACGGCTTTTGGAAACGTACAGGAGTAGCTCCATCCGCATCACGAAATTCGAGATCACCACCCTGAGCATGAGTCCGTTGAATTTCCTGGAGCATCTTGGTCTCTGGCAAAGCTCGAATCTCTTCTATCAGCTCCTGCGTCACACCTCGTTTCGCCATTTCCGATTCAATGTAGTCCAACGTTGTCTCTGAAAAACACCAATATATGTCCTTTTAGAGAAAAATTCCAGTCCTCTTGCAATTTTCATCTGGATCTCTGACTTGTGAAAATTGCGCAGACTGCGAAATGTACAAACAGGAGGCTGTCGCTTTACCATTTACCAATAACATGGAGTCAGCCAGATGACATTGTATTAAAATGGGAAGAGTAAGCTAGTGTGCTCGTATTCCTTTACAATTATATGTTTTCTCTCCCAGAATCTAATGTATTTCAAGAAGGCTAAACCGACAAAAAAACTAATATGGCAAGAAGCAGATTGGATCGAATCTTGCAGCCCACACTATTGTGGTCGGCAAGGAACGTAGCATGATTAAAAAGCACGTAAATGTATTCCTTAGGGAAAGCCGTCAAACTAGGGATCTAGGACGCCTTTCTTCGTCTTCCGCATCCGCATTCATTTGTCTAAATCGATGAAAGTTTGCCCAAAAGGGCGGGCGTTATAGTCGCTAAAAAGTTACCAAAAGGAAGTTAATGACGAAATTGCCTTCGGTTACCACAATTCTAACAAGGTTCGTACTATCAAATGATGAAAGTAGGAATTTCAGCGAGTGTTTATTCAAAAACACTTAGTACCCAACGTTTCGTTATGTTGTACTGTATTGTTCATAATGTTCGTATTGTACCCTTAATGATGGGTATTGGTCCAGTAAAACTTTTAATTCAAAATTTCTGAATACGAAATAGGTTAAGAGAAAAATATTTAAACCATAAACTTACCATCATCACATATATCGTATGGCATGTTTCCCTCTGCATTCACTGCCAAAAGATTTGCTCCCCTGTACACAAAATAAGAAGACAAAATAACGTGAGACGATCTCCTTGACGGACTTCATCATGTAAATTCGAGTTAAAGCCACAAGTTTTAATTAAAACTTTGTTCACATTTTGTATGCCATGTGCTTGACATTATACCGCCTAGGAGTTGTCTGGTGTCTGTGTGTCACAAAATCTGCATGAAACTTTTATCCATCAAACGACAAAGAGAAGGTTGAAACCTAACCAGAAATACTACTCGTCATTACAGGAAACAAAACGCAGGAGGTCTCTCGCCGTTGTTTATTGGGCATCATGCATGGAAAGACTACATTCTGTGGTATTGCCTGCTATGAGCGTGTTTTTGTTTACTCTTCTGAGTTTCTTCACACGATCTCCTGCATCTGTCTCATATTGATGTTAATCTTCTGTCACAGTAAAATACGTTGAGAGATATGGATAAAAGCGTTGATGACATGGTATTTGTACAATTCACAAAAGTTCACCAGTTCCCTTTGCATTTACTAAATGACCAGCACATTTCTATCTGGAAACTTTTTTTTCAGGTAGTTGTACGTCAGAGGGAAAACGCGTTTTAAGCTAATTGGAAAAAAAACTTATCGTGCTAAAACCAGTCCAGCATAATTTCTACTGTCAAACTAGTCATGCCTTTGTACTTGCTGTTTAAAAATGCATTTATGGCCAACATCACATGAGCATCCAAAATGTGTGTTAGTAGAAAATTAGAATTAGAAGTAACTAAAGTTCTAAAAGAAGAAAATAGAGTCTTCATATAAAAGCACGCTAAACCCTATGATCGTAGCATTCAAGTTTTACTGAAGGAGAAATTGTCATCTCATGTCTAATCTGGTATTTGATCTGAGTTCTATGCCTAAATCAAAGACTAGACTAGATTGATGCCGTTTCTCACATCTCAAAGAATACCAACCAACACATTTCTCACAATAGAGTATTTTTTTAGATAGGTATTGACTCCAGTCCCACAAATGTATTTAAGGTTAGGTTTACCTTGCAATAAGGTACTGTACAAGGTGAAGATGACCGCAAGTGGAAGCTGCATGGAGGGGAGTCCATCTTTCACTGTCTTCTGCGTTTACGTTCGCTCCATAATCCAATAGGATCTTCATCATTTCCTCGTTATCGTCGATACAGCACTGTTGGAATAAACAAATACAGAATATTAGCATTGAAATTTGCCTCTGAATTTTGTACTTCGGCTATTCTTTCTGTTATTATGACATTATAAGTTAGTAAGAGAACTTGAAGGAAACTCTCATCGTTACACAATCCAAAACTTTCTCTTGAACACGCTAAAAAAATTATGTTATGGAGCAACGTCATCACATGCACAACATGCTGAGTGTTGACTGGAATTTTTATGAACTCATGACCTTGAGAACTAAGCAAGATATTACAGGAATTACGCGAAGGAATACAGTTCTATTACATGTTCCCATTGTATGACTTGTTGTGTCAACCCGATGAAATACAGCACACATTCGGCCTTTCTTTCTAATTAACAAGAATTTAATGATAGGCTTTTGTACAAACGAGCTCGTAAATGTTCACAGGAAGAATGATTGTGTAACATTGTAATTAATTAGAGGGTAAGCTCATAAAGTGAAACTAATAAAAACACGGTCTATAATGTTGTGCTTATGTGATAGGTATATGAGAGAAAGTTTTATAGTTCCTTTGTGGTTCGGGAATTCAGTACATCAGCAACGATGTAAGCGTAAATATTTCCATACAGTGTACCGTATCTTGCCGAGCGGGTTTTACACAATGCTAATTTTCCACGAAAATATAATATTTGAGTTCTACTGGCGGGTTATATTTTACTAATGACAAGACGTACTGGTCTATGAAATATATGCTCTAAAAGTATAGATGAAACCCTTTTATATAAAACTAACGAAAAAAAACAGCAACCACCGATGAAGCGTTTCCTGTCTTTGAACTAAGATGCATTCTTACATGCACAATATACAAAATTAAAGAGCCCTCATACATACCTCCACGTTGGTAAAGGGGGCGATAAGGATAAGTTTGCCAACTAGTTACCGTTTTCCATAATCGTGAAGGCAAATATTTTGGAAAATACATAAATATAGCAGCAGATTTCAGCCAGTAATAGTACACGTTGTAATTTTAAATCATGATGTAACTTAGTACATAGGTTTAATAAAGTTCTCCCTGATAGAACAGAGTTTCCTCTAAAAATCCAACTTTCATAATGGTGTCTCCAGTTACCAGTGGCATGTTTCACATTTACTATGATATCATAAAACTTAGTTTTCGTCCACTGTACAACACAGGCGAAATCAGACGGGAGCTAGGTAAGGACGATATGCCTAGTTCTTTGCGAGAGTAATATAATTAATCTTACTTCCGCTAACGGCTGACAACTAGCCTTCTCACTTTCTCGCAACAGGATCCAAGTTGAATGAACTAACTAACTGAGATAGCTTCAGAAAATGTAATTTTGAACCAACTCTGTACGAGTGATGACTTGTCTGTCAGAATAAAATATTCAATTAATCTTTACTGATATTAAGTCGACTGGGTGACTTGGCATTTTGCACAAGGGACGGGAAACTTCATACGACATCATGAGCGTCGTATCTGGAGGAGTGTATGCAATTTTGGAAGTTCTTCGAAATAACGATTCGCAAGCAAAGCATACAGCTATCTAGAGGAGTATTGGTAGAAAAGCAAAAATTAGATTTGTATCATACTTCAAAACTATATATAATATTGGAGGAGTGTATACAATTTTGGAAGTTCTTCGAAATAACGATTCGCAAGCAAAGCATACAGCTATCTAGAGGAGTATTGGTAGAAAAGCAAAAATTAGATTTGTATCATACTTCAAAACTATATATAATATAGTAAAACACATTTACTGATTTCACTATAATATTTTGTGGAAATAATTATAGATAATACCATATTGATTCCGTTGAAGCAGTATAAGCATCTTGAGGTAAGTAGCTTAACTGAAACGTGCTCAATTTGAATATGTGTTCCCCTTCGCAGAGGCTAGGAAATTTTGAAAATAATTATGTAACAAGGCTTTAGTCGCATTTAGTTTCTTTGATGTCATTTTGCCACAAATTTTTTCGATCAGAAATACTGTTGAATCGATTAAAATGAACATTTATAGCCACTACAGCTATTTGTTTTATGTAATTCGTTGACTACAGTATACCATTAAGCGAGAACGAGATGGGTAGCTTGTGATCATGCTTCATACGGTTACATATGGCATTATCGCCTTCGTCTGACAATATATGATACGGCTGCACTAACATTTTTTACATGCATTATCTTTGAATAGTATATAATATGCTTCAAAATGAAGGTATGGTAAAACATATTGGAATCTATTTTATGTTTTTAGTCATTGCTAAATTAATGGCAGCATTCTTTAAATTGATGTAAAAGATTATCAAGAAATATTTTCCCGGAAGAGCTAATAAATGGCCTGTGTAGACAAGAGTCTGCGCCAAAGCCTTCGTAATGTACTGAACCAGCAAAATCGCAGCAAACGTCTCCGCTGGCAGAGGCTAGGAAGATATTAAATTTTCCTATTGCAACAAAATTTTTCCTACGCTAATATTTGCTTTCACCGTCTTCCTTTTTGTTCCCTTCTTTTGTCGTCAATCGGCCTCACTCTTCCTTGGTAAATGGCAAAATCGTTCTGCAAGATTCTATATGGAATACGCCGTCTTGTAGGTGTATTTGCATAACATGGTTTAGTACGAAACGAAATAGCAGTTCAAATGCGCGGAAAGTGAAAGCATCTTAAATTTTTCCACAATCCACATTTTTTGTTCGTATAGAAGTTTCAGTGCACGTTGAAACAGCAGGTTCGTTTATTTCCATAAACAATTTAGATCGTAAACTGTGTATCTTGCTTTTTGCTTTGAAAATAAAGTTATTTCTGCAAAATCAATAATATCATGACTTGGAGGATAAAACAACTGCAATAATTTTCAGAGAAAGTGTTCCTCAAGAGTTCTTTTTTATCATCCACTTTTCTCTTGAGTTGGCTCGTTGACTCGTAGCTACATTCCCACAATTCAGTTCAAAATGATTTAAGATTTCCAGCGTGGGAAATGAATGAGCCACAGATCCAATAAAGTGTCGAAAAAGAAATAAGTAAGCGTTCCGCTTGTCAGATAAGAGATACATGCGAAGCTGTATGGTGTATAAAATTTCGCAAGAGTCCCATTATTCCCATTCCCAATCACGCTTCAATACATCTTCATACACTTATACTTGGATATGCAACGAGGTGGAATAAACTCTAGCCCCGACCAAGTGCAGCCAGTGGCAGTGTTACACGCTCTAATAGGAAATGGAAAATTTATGATTACTTGGATCTTCCCTTTTATCTCTTCATTCGCTTCTATTATTCTACTTCTTCCATCACAAGTGGCATACTTAATAACCGCCAGGAAATTGATATGTAAAAAAATAGGCTTTCAGTTGATGCAGTGAACACACAACTACGTAACGTCCCTATTATTACACAAACAGCACATTGTATTCATACAAAGGAAAAGTATTATATCAACTATTTTTTTAAATTAGTTAAAAATAATAATCAAAATCCGTGATACAATGTTAAACACAAACTATTTTCAAATGGCTCTGGAAAACGGAAAAACATATTCAACAACTGCATGTATACTGAACCAGGCTATAGTGCTATTCTGGTGGCTTTTATGTACAAAGCGACATCAAAGTTTGTTTTTGAACATTCCACAAATATAGAAATAGGATACGTTTTAAGAAATGTGACTCCAAGATGTAGTAGATGGTTGGTTTTTATGGGAGCGAAGATGCTCGCAGAATAATGATGATACAACTGCTGTCATGGCGTGCGCTTTTACGCGATATACTTTCCTTCATATGTAGCCTTCCTTCATTTGTTAGTTAATCTATGTATGTAGCCCTCTTCAAAACAATGATTGCCCATGATGATCGTGTTATGAGCCACATAAAAGAAGAGGAAAGTACTGGAAATTAAGTTTCGTTGCGTTACATCCTTGTCCAAGAGAAAATAAGAGTTATGGCTAGTTTACCAATAATTTGATGCGTCGTAACATGATAGAAAAGAATCGTCCATTTTCCTGAACACACGGAGGAAAAGAACCTTTTTACTCCAGCATGCCTTTAGAAGACCCAGCAAAAACATCGAGATTTTACCCCAACATCATCACCCGTAGCGAAACCAGGGAAAACAGTGCGCTGAGGGTAGAAGAGAAAGTGGAGCAAAAGATAAAATAAGTAAATAAGTGCGGTAATAATGTGTACAACGAGTATGTCGTATTTGGTTATTGCCACACATAATGGGAAACTTATAGTGAGAAGAATGTGTAGTTGGACACGCCAGGCTATTTTAATGTAGTTTTTCTCTCGCGTGTTGTACTATTCTTCAACATTATCGTTCTCTTTTCCTACTACCGTTGTGTCGTTCTCACGTCTTCGAGTCTCTCTTATTTAAAAACATAGATTTCTTTTAAAACTTACAAGAATTTGTAGCAATTTATAGTCGAAGATTAAAATGAACGATACTTTTTTGTAATCCACTAGAAGTAAAAAAATTATATTAAGCCTACTACAACGTCAGCCAACTGGGTGGAATGAAGACAGGGATTTGTCTGTCTGTCTCTCTGTCCAGTTAAATTACAGCAAGAGCTTCTGGAAGTCCTAAGGTAGCTACCTAGTGTAGGCGTCCCACTTTCTTCAAAATGAGAGATCAGACTTAGTTACTCGAACATAGAAAAGTACTTCATTCAAATCGATTGTGTGTTCGCGAACTGGTTATCGTTTTACAATCTCGTCAACGTGATAGCTCAATACCTTCTAGCAGGTCCACGTAGAAAGTTGCTAAATAAATAGGACAAATATCGCTATCCTTTTATCCTGTTACCGCTATCGCTATGTTGTCGAATTCTTTATTGCTTCTTATGAATGAACTTTGAACAGAATGTTCGATAAATATTTTTCTACGAAAGAGAAGCTTGGTGGTAGTGCTGAGATTATGAATTCTACACAGGCATCTTTGAATAGCTACTATATTTTCTTTTTGCAGTGAATTCGCAGGACGCAAGTAACGACGAAGGAACTGAGGTATTGAACTTCGTCGCCGTATACTTCATTAACTCCTAACTGTTTACAGGGTAGGAATAATTGATCACAGTTTCTGCGTTTTTCATGTCCCCTCCCGCATGGAAGCCCTTCATATGGCACACTTCATATGGCACACTTCATTCACTATTACTTTTCCCGTTAAATATAAACATTTACCCAAACACTCTACTTTAATTGAAGGACGGTTATGTAACTTGTTTTTGTTTCTGTAATTTTATTTTTATGCTCGAAGCTCATCAAAAACCAGAGTAGTTCATCGCAAGTAAAACCAGTTAATATGTAATACATATTCATACAAGCAGGATAACTTGTACTGTAGGAAGGATCTCTCTTGACCTCAAAACGGAAATCATCATTGGAAGTTAGTACGGATTCTTATCATCCTTTTACTAGTTGCCACAAATCCGTTTCAATGAAAAATAACGTTTACTAAACTTTTCAACTCGTGAAACACATAGAAATTTGAGTCAACACATCCTGTTCCCCTTTTAGAATTATTCTCAGGGTCAATTTAGTGAGAACTCAGTTCACAGTTGGAGAATATAAATTAAAATCAGTACCTATTCCATAGAAAAATTGGGGTATAATTTTATCGCTCAGGACACAAATTTGGCCCTCAGGGCGCATTTTTGCCATCATAATTTTATGAAACAGAAGTTTGCTTTCTAGCCTGTTTCGTGAGACACTATCATCAGTACCGAAGAGGCGAAGGGAAAGCACACTCTGAACTTGCACGAGATCCCTGTTGACAGAAGTACATGCTCCCATGTAAAGCAACGTTGGAAATTTCCCTCAAAAAAGGGTAATAGTGATGTGTTCTGCTTACATTGGTAGGGTCATTCTGTGTTTGAATTCATCTCTTAGACCGGAGCTTTCATACCAACACTCGAATTCTCGAATGCTCGAATATTTACTTACAAGTATGTATAGTATTGGGAAACAGAACACAACTTTTCTCAACATAATTGGAGCGCACAATTGCCATCCTAGTACAGATTACTTCCGTGTTTATATTAAGGACATGTGAAAATATGATGCACGTTAGGGGTGTATTAGATTTGTTTCACTAGAATATAAACATTGTGAGCAGCTTAATGTCTATAATTATTGACCCCTTAGAGTAAAATTTTACCAGGGTGGCTCTAGAACTATTACTTTATACTCTATGATGGACCCATGCTTCTCATTATTGACCTTCAAACTTCTCCAGTTCTGGTGGGCATACAATAATACAGGACCCCCTAAGGTCCACATTGTAACGATGGCTAAGCTAAAATCTCTCCAAGTCTCTTTTTGAATTTTTAGGAGCCTGCCAACGTAACAATACAAAAGGTACACTCGTCTGTAAATTAGTCATATACCATATACCTCAACTCAACCACTTGATACTTTAAAAATACCCATAGTAGTAAGATCTACATATCACTATTCGAGCTAGCAATGGTGTTGGTTCAATTTCAGCGTAATAAATTTAGCATGGCTTACCTGGTGAAGCGCAGTCAGACCATCTTCATTGGCAACGTCCGGATTGACACCAGACTCGAGGAGTAGGCGAACTGGAATGAATAAAAGAAATGTAAATCAAGTTTACGGTTATTCTTAACACATGTATTTAAGTGTACACATTGTATGAGTTTAATATTATGCAGGCATTGATCAGGTCGAACAAAGCAATTCGTCTAAGTAAACTTTCTCTTCATCGATTCCCCATAACGTACGTAAGGAACTAACTAAAAACCGAATTCGGGGCTTGATGAAAGTAAAGATGAAGGGTCTCGGCAGGATAAAAATTTTCCATGATGAAACTTCTTGAACAATAGTGAAAGGAAGGATATAGGAGTATGTTATAGAGTAAATTGGATACAAAAATGAGCTGGTATAAGTAAAAGGTATGTAGAATTTAACAGAGGATGAAATCACCTCGAATACAGTTTTTCCTTCTTTTTTGGAAGATCAGTTTTTGCACTGAGAAAGGAGCATGGCGAACTTCTCCCGAAATATGCTCGGATTGATAACTTTCCCCATTTAATTTGCTAGCATCATATTTGCATGAAACTCTATTAGTGTTCGATTCAAAAGGCTTGGTCCACTTCACTTTGGCATAAAAACTGTTTCGTTTAGACTTGGAGAATTGGTTTTTGCGTATGCTTAGTTGTACATCTCATCGTACATCATCATTCGAATTAATATGTGTGTGAATGCTGCTAGCTTGTTTGTTTGAATCCTTTTTTCGAAAGAGTTATCGATCTCAGCTCTGAAAAGATCTTGTAAATTATTGTTCCAGGTCTAAATATGGTTTCAATTTCAATGTAAAATCCACACAATACTGATCTATTATGATGATGCATCTACTACTACTAAATGTTTAACCAGTCATGATATTTTACCAGATCTGTAATGAAGTTGCCCGATGCGCTTTTGAACAATTACGTGTATATAGTCTTACAATTGACCTTCTCCGTGCAAGTTAATGTATTGTGGATCTACTAGAAATGCTACTTTCATGTGCTAGTTCTTATTGCTAACTTTAGTTGAATAAACAAAAAACGGACACTAGCACATCGATACATTTGTTTAGTTTTATAGGTTTTTAACTGCAGATTAATGTTTAAAAGTTTATTGGCAAAACTTGTCTGCCCTTCAACTTCAGAGCTGTCAAGTCAATTGGTCCGTTGCTGTCGGTCTATAATGTTGAGGCATAGAAATAATTTGTACGTCGTCTTTTAATTTAAATGTGAACGGTAATTCAAAAAAGCATACACACACGTACAAATACAACTGGTGAGATTGGACAGAAAAGAAAGAGCAGAAAAGCAAGCCTTATGGACGGATTTGTTTGCTTTGAATGCGAGTGCTTTTTAGAATACTTCTCTAGAATAGAATTCGCCTCCAATTCCAGTTTTTCTAGAGGCGTGTGATCGAATCATACTGTGGAGAAACACGACGGATTTGGCAATATTTGCAATAGAGTTTAGTGTGGTCAACAGCGAGTCATTATGTAGGCACATGTTCAAGCAACCTATTATTAATTCGCAAAGGTTTAGAAAGCTTGTAATAAAATATTTTCCTGGTTAGGAATTTGTAATACGGCGTTGTTTTTACCAAATTGAAATTGGATCTTCATCAATTACAGTTTCCGGTTAAAAATTAGACTCAGAATTCTATAACAATCGGAAATCAAGAGACATTGATCTCGCATGAGGCAGATATTGATTGATAATTTTAACCACCAACCACTGAAGTTTGGAATTGAGGAATTCTGCTAAGCATAAGACTTTTATTAATCATCACTGCAAACGTCAACAATCAAAGGTCTTTTATAGATTTAAGGAACCAAAGATTTAAAATATCTTCAAGTCTTGAACACAAAAGTAACCCCACACAAGAGCTAGTACTATACAATAAATTACATTCCGCAATTGATACAGTACTGTCATCAATGCAATTCGCAATGAACAGCCACCATCTTTCTTCCTATTTACGTACTTTTGAGCTAGAAGATGCGTTGGTTTGGCATACAGACTGTGTACAATACATTATGCAGATTTCAATTGCCACTCGTAGCTTTTAAGCCAAATTATCTGGTGCATAAGTTGACTTTGGTATAGGCAAATCAGGCAGTTACGAAACCCAGTCGAATCTTCTTTTAGACTTGAACTGATGTGTTTGCCGTCAGTCATGGCCATCTGGGAATATGTATCCTTTTCAAAACAAACAGAAGTTCTTAAGTACCCATTCACTGACAGTAATACCAAACCAACTCGGCATTAATAACTTTTTCTGTGAGAAAATGAACATTCGCGACATTCAGTTGAATTCAACATACGAATGCTAGCATACAGTCAGAAGTTTTCGCATCAGAGAGACGCTCTAAAGAGTTCTAGGCTCTATATAGGATTCTAAGATAAATTATGTCCAGTGCTACACTTATATTTGTTATTTTCATTTTCCTTTCAAGAGGGTAATTTTTTTCAGTTTACCTAATGTGATGCTTACTTGAGCTTGAAACAGGGTTAATAGGCTAAATGTACTTGTCATGCTATTTTCATAATTTATGGGCTTAGTTATCTTAAAACTTTCCCACTGCCTTTAAAGTTCCACAAAACTTTTGAAATCTTTCTCATCTAAAAACGAGAAAGCATAAACACTTGAGAAAGAAAGAAAATCCTTTTGGAAACTTTCACAACCAACGGTATGGGTTTGGTGAAAGCAGCAGGCAAATTTTGTAGTAAACAGGTGAGTACAAAGTCAGTGTGCACAGACAGCTACTCATGGCTGTTTCACCGCTACTAATGGCTGTTTCCCATATATTTTGTTAATGTTTCAAACTATACAACCGCTAGTTATAGATTTTCGAAATGGTTTCGACATCTCCAAAACTTGACGATGGATTTTTATGCATAATATTTCAAATTTTTTAAAGAAATTGATTTGTTTTACGCTAATAATTCATAAAAAGGTAATCATCTTTTTGATGATTAAAATTTAATTTAAAAATCCATAACCAGCGGTTGTATAATTTTAAATTTTAACATAATACTAGTGAAACAGCCAACTGGAGATACCATCTAAGATCTTCTATTTCATACAGTATTATGCTGTGCTCGTGTGCTCCCATTAGCTTTGTATAGGGACCTATACGTTTTCTCTAAAGAAAAGTGGTTTTGCATATCAGGCCATTTATTCGGTTTTAAGTTAGGTTAGTCATGTGTTGACACTTCCATCCTGATGAAAGAATCATGAATAGGGAGTGTGCAACTGCAAGAGCTTGTTTATCAGCACAAAATTTCACAAACCCTTTGGATCTTTTCAGATTGGAGAATACTCCCAGAATACCCTTTTATTCAAGAATACGTTGTTTAGCTTTTTGACGAAATTGAATGATTTCCTTTACCCTTGGCCCAGATCCACAAGATTCGAAATTTTCTGCTTCTTTTTAACACTGTTTTAGAAAGGCCAAGCGTGAAGTGTTAAAAAAACTTGACGCTTGGAAGGTGAACGTGTTCAAGTGCTAAACTTTTCTTTTGTACTATAAATAAGCTCATTCCAGTAGGTTAGACCAGCGGAGGGGATTTTGTTTACAGGATAAAAGGTGATAACTTGGCCATGGTCAAATAATAACGAAAGGAACATTTAGAGTCGAATATGAAGGCAAAAATACAGTAGGGCGGGAGAATGTGATGATTATAGCGATATGAATTTCACGTTTACAAAAGCAATAATTACAGTGTGCAAATCTAATTCAGATCTTCAAAAGGACCAGTGAAACGACAATCCCTCTTCAAAAAGGAAAAAAAAAATTCAGCAGCATATTTGCACTGCATACGAAACGAATAACAGTCATCCTCAAATTAAACGTACACAATGCATCACACACATATTTTTACATGCACGAAAATTTCCGAAAAACTTCATAAAGTATCCATATTATTTACATGTTGATTCTACAGTTTTAATAGCAGTAAGCCGTTGATTTTACGATTTTTCGCTTACCTTCTTCGACGTCATTACGTCCTGCCGCTTCCAGAAGCATAATGCTATTCCTGAAACGGATTCTCCGTGACCCTTTTCGGCCTCCATAATTATTAACATGTTTTCCAGGAAGATTTCTTCTGACTAGGTCATCTCCTCGATGCTTTTTGGAGTTACTATTCAAATCCTTTTCATACTGCTGAAACTTTTTCAGCTGGAGCATACGTCTTTTGTGAGCAAGACGTAGGCGCTCTTGGTTACTTAGCTTCTCAATTTGGGGAAGCTCTCGAATCAAGTCCTCGTGGTCCATTTTGATCCAGAGGCGGATTTCAGCCTTAGTAGGACCTCGACTAGTAACTTCTCGGGCTATCTTCTGCAAAGCACGCCGTCGTCGTGCCCTCTTAGAAAGTCTTCTATTTTCTGGCTTATTTCTGGTGTTGTGATACAGACAAGAAAGTGGAAATAAAGCTGTCCACGACAAAAACAATAATGACGACTTTCTCTCGTTATTTTGCCTATTATGACGAGGGCGAAAAATTGAAGACAAAATTTTCTTTGGATTATTTAGTAAGTTGAATCCGTTGGTACACAATAAATTTTGGATTAACGAATACTGTTTTTTCAGTTGATTAGATGCAGGTTGGGAAGTAGTTGTGGTATAACTTATACTTTTCTTTTTTTGATAAACTCTCTGACTACAATTTATCCCTTTAATAGTATAATCACTTACTATTATTGGATCTTCTTGGTTATTATAATGCTCACTGTTTACAAATGGAAGCACTATATCATTAGTTGAGTGTTGGGATAATATTGTATTGACCGATGAGTTAGAGGATGAATCAGATTCAGAAAATGGGTAGGTAACAACAGGTGCAGCGCTATAACCAAAACCAGAGTTGGGTTCTAGACTATCAACGATGTCAAGTGTTTCGAGAAACGGTGCGGTCGTATGGATTTTCGGATAGCTATGTTCTAAATCAGGTACAAAACTGATAGGAGAACTAAAAACAGTGTTACTTGTACTAGTGCCAGTATTAGTGCAGGAGAAAGGTCTGTCTCCGGTGAAAGTCGTAATACGACTGGAGCAACTGGAAGAGCTCTGGTCTGGACTAGTTCCTGGTCGTGATGCTGAGGAAGCTTCTGTTGAGCCTGCAAACTCCTCAGCCCTCTGTGATGAATATGACTTTCGTGCATCGGCGAACGAGTATGATGAGGAAGATGATTGAGAAGAAGTACCGGACAAAGTTGGCAAAAGATTTGGGAGAGCAAACTTTTCTGGGATAAGTGTATCCTGTTTTGATACTCTTATATCTTCTCCTTGCAGACTTTTACCTGTTTCTTCAAAGCAACTAATACTTTTTCTGTCAGCAAGTAATATTCCGTACTCGTTCTTCCGTTCTCTTTCTCTACAGCTCTGAACTTGTCTAGAGAAATCGTTTTCGTTGAAGCTCTTACTTTCACCTTTTCTCCAAGATGCAGAATATTCATCAATGCCCCAAAACAGCGATGAACTCGATGAACACGTATTGTAGGCACTGCTACTACACGCGATACTACTTCTACGAACTTGTCTATTATTTTTTGTCGTGGGTGTAGTTATTGTTCGATTAGTTGTACCAAAAGCGATATTATTTTCAATAGGATGTGCCTCATCCAGAAAAGCAACCGTCTCTTTGTAGTTGAGTACACGGCTCTCGTCCTGGTCGAATTGAACTGTTGTTGCAAATTGTGACTGGTTTTGTTCACTGGACGATGTCGAGGGGATCAAGCTTGTTTCACTTGTTAGAACAAAAACCTTGTTAGCATCATTAATGGCAGTGGTGCTGCTGCAGTTGCTGCTATTATTACTTCCTGTAATGCAACGATGTCTCTTTGGTGTAGCGGGATTTTGCCCAGCATCATCAATCTGTGTGTTACACAAACTAGTATTATACTTGCCTTGAACGTAGGAGAAAGTACTAAAATTGCTTGTACTGTTTTCAATTTTCCTATCGCTCTTTTCACAATGTGGCTTTGCTTCGTCACTTATAACATCCTTACAACTTATGCTACTTTCTCCAACACTATCTCCTATCTTTAACGCTACCTTACATGTAAGCACACTTTCACTTTCTGCTACCTCCACTTCTCGATCACCCGCTTGAAGAAATGAACTTTTCTTGACGTGATCTAACTGGTGAAGTTGCTGAGAATTGATAGCTGCGTGCGAGAGAATATTATTCTGGCCTTTATTTATTTTGTCGTGATTGCTTTCAATTTCCTTACTATTGTTAAAATCTCGTAGGCATTCGTCACTGTCCTTGCCCTTCTGTGGATAATTCCTTTTAGGACTTTCTACGGCTGAAGGGGATCTCACAATAATCCTTGCATGAGTAGGTGACAAGAAAAATGAAGTGATGTACGAACTTCTTCGTCTATTATTCAAACTATCAATATTAAATTCACGTTGAATCGATTTGCTTAAAGGGGTAAGGGACAAAATAACCGGTTGTGAGGATACTGCTGATGAGGGTGTAAAACTCGAGTTATGTGTTCTTGTAGAATGCTGATGACATCGAAAATCAATTAATTCACAGTGTTGTCGATCTTGTCGGCATGTAGAGTTGCAAACTTGATTATCACGACAGCAATCATCCTTATTCCAATTACTATTATTGTTTACGTTATTGTGGGAAAAGGAAAGAGCTTTTACTGGGGAAATGTCGTCATTATGATTAAATTTGGCTGAACAGACGTATTCACGTGAGTCTGGTAAATTAGGGAGAAACGACGTCGTGGGGAAAGCATTAGAAGTGGCTTCGCCGTTGCTAGAATCTCGTTCAAATGGTTCAGATGAATGTTGAGTAGTTGCGGAAATGGAAAATCTCTTTGCGGTGTAAGAAATATCCGGTCTGCTAATAATGCTAATGCTACAAGTTTTATCATACGAATCTCCGTGCTTGTTTGGCTCTCTATGGGGTTTACTAATCCATAGATTTTGGCTGAGTTGAGTTTGTAGATTTTTCAGATAATGCATATAAAATAGCAGGAAGTGTAATTTGCTTATGGAGCCTGTTGCTTACTTATGCATTATATAACACAACAAGATAATTTAAAAGGAAACGAAGTTGCCGCCTTGTAGTCTACTTCCTCTGACTTTTTTCTCAATGCTTAGAATCCCTTCATCCCGTTTTCTTAGTCATCGATTGCAAACCGGAGGGACAAGTGACCGAGTAACAATAGTCCGGAAAACTCTGAAAAGAAAATAACATGATTTTTATTAGAAACTCTAAGATTACCAAAGAACATACTCTATGAACACTAATGGGAAATGCATTGGAGATTTATGAAACGCCAGAAGAGTTCCTGAAGCACATTACCAAATTTCTGAACTGGTTAGTTTGCAAAGATATCTTGGGCTTTTACATCACCTACTTTCTCCACACAGCCTTCATCATCGACTCATGTAATGCTTTAAAAACCCAAAAACTTTTATTCTTTTAGCCTAATTTGTTCTTGTAAATGCATAGAATAACAACATATAACTATTCTTCATGTAAATGTAACTATTCTTCGGCATATCGGTGATCCTTTTGTTAATTATTTCGTGGGAAATCTTCTACCCTTTTCTTTAGAACCTACCAACAATGATTGATAATAACCATGTGCTAATTATTTGAGATCATTTAATCGTCCATTCAAAACACAAGGAATAGTCCCTTGTGCGATATTGTTCAACTACGGCATGCATACCTGGTTGGTACTTTCACATTTTGTTCAATATCATATGCTTAGGTCGAAACTTTCAATCAGGAATTAAGTTTTGCTTTATGTGAGCTTCATTTGATGGAGTCAAGGCTCTGATTTGTTTTAATGTGCATGTAAATTTTTAGGCAACAAAGAAATTCTACCAAATTCCTTGTACTTAAGCGTTTTATAACATGTATTTTTTCGAACTCAGCGAGGGGAGAAACACGAGATAAGGAAATCCTATTTATTATATCAAGTATATCCTGTTTTCAGCTTTCTGGGTACACACATATGTAACACTTCTGATTCCAGGCACAGCTAAAAAATAAATTGTTTGAACGCGTTTATTGTGCATCGGATAGATAGAAAGTCTCGTGTAGCCTTTAAAGCTTTAGATATAAAACGATGGTTTCAATACCATTTTACACCTCTTGAAGAGTACGTCGTTTGAATGGACAAAGTTGGTTGGAAGTAAATAAGCTTCACGGCAGAATTGGTATGAATGGAATGCTTAAAATAGCTGCGCTTACTATTAGCTAGTTATAGTCAGCCATAAATGGGTGCAAAAATACACATGACAACACAGGAAGAATAAGAAAGCCTGTTCGATACAATGTGCCCAAAAGAGAACAAGATCGGGTGTAAACAAACTGAACTTGCGTGATCAGATAAATGCTTGCAGTAAGGTAGAATCTTGCCAAAAAAGATTAATCAGGAGTAGTCCATCCGAGTAAACCCTGCTAGTGGCAATTTTCTGTACACTATAGTTCAGATACTAGACTTGTACATACGTCAATCTGAGTGGCAACTTTTGTAGATTTCAGCAATTTGCGGAGAAAAGTATGTAAAAACCAAAATGCAGTCGGTAATAGTACTAGGGAAAAAAATTGGCTGTCAAGGTTCAGCTCTCCATGCGATTTTCGCGTATTTTTCATTGTTATGTGTATAAGGATAGAAATTAGGAAAACGTTCCCAAACATGCTGCCGTTTGTATGAAATTGAAATTCGCATGCTAGGATTCCAAAAAAGCTTCCAGGGTTCCAAACTAATTGACATGAAAGACGATAAAATGATTATATAATATATATATATTTAATAGCTCTAATGGTCCTTCAAAGCTTGCTACAAAAACTTTCGTGCTTTCTGCAACGTATAAGTAATACCGTAATGCTTTATTCAAAATCAATGCATACAGTCTTTTGTAAAAAGCCGAATGCTTTTCGTGGTTCAGGGTCACCTCAGAAAGTACAAGTACTATAGTTCTTTCTACTAGTGTGAAACGATTCGTTGAAGAAATTTTTTTCAAAGATTATCCAATGGAATCTTAATGACTAAAAAGAAATTATACTTGCACTGCGGATGATGGCAGAGAAACCTATGGGTTGTGAATCATGAGCTTCATTGTCAAGACTCGCGTCAGTTTTTCTCAACTTAAAATGAAATATACATACATGAAGGAGAATCCCGCCCGGACCGAACCATTCAACATTTTAGCTTCATTTTAGCTTAAGCAGCTTTATATTTTTCATCACTATCAAGCTATCATCAAAATGTCAGCATCAGTATGTGCTTTACAAGACACCATCATGTGAACCAGTAAGTAAGTGAAAGGAGCCCATCCGCTGGTTAGCATCAGTTATATCAAGCAGTATGCGTTGATACTCATCTTTTAACTGTTTTTGAACTCGTTGTCTAATGTGTAATAAAGAGCGACATGAAAGTTTTTTTGCAATCATTTACATTTAAAGTGTACATTCTAAACTTAAATATTCCAGGTGAAAATATTCTGCAACAATCTCTTCAAAAAGATCTTCGCCGTAAGATGTTTCTCATTTGAACTTTGCTTTCTTTAATTTTGCATGCCGCAATAAATGTTCCTTGACTTTGTGTTTTTTGTAATCTACAAAAAGCAGCCAACTGGCTCGCAGGTTGGTTGGTTAAGAGGATTTATTTGTACTACACATCCGGTCCAGAAAACGTACTATTTATTATTAAATGCCGGAGTATTTAAGTTGATTTGTTTGGCAAGAATGTACATCTAGTGCCAAAAGATTTTGTTATCCATACCTGCTCCATATTTATTGGTACTGAGAATAGTTTAGGGATGATCATTCAAGGAAAGCATAAAGACTACAAGTTTAAAGCCTCTTGAATGTCCAGAGAGGTTCCTAGAACTTAAAAGGGCTTAGAATCAAAGAGCTTAAAAGGACGATAAGTAAGTAATACTACAA